>CAUYPK010123267.1:0-67476 GCA_963574355.1 Loris lydekkerianus | reverse complement strand
TTTGACATATTTTCATCACACTGGTTAACATACCCTTCCTGGCATTTTCTTAGTTATTGTGCTAAAACATGTACATTCCACATTTACTAAGTTTCACATATGCCCTTGTAAGATGCACCGCATTTTTCAACTAGATTGTATTTAAACAGCTTTTGCAAACACTTTCTCTCTCTCAAAAAGGTGACACTTTCAAAAGGGACAAGGTTTCTAATATAGGATGCTCCTAAGAAGAGTGATACTGCTATAGATGTTTTTAGCATTGAAATGGGAAACAAAGAGGGCAAAAATGTTTGTCTGAATTATCTCTCTTGGTATTCCAATAATCACATCGCCCTAAATACACTCACACACAAGAGGGCTTTTCTCTTAGTACAATTAATCATTCTTTGTAAAAGTGAAATAAACTGTGCTGGCTGAGACATTGCAAAACAGGGAACAAGTCATTTTAATTTTCGAACAATCCGTTCATTTTTATTTCTCCCTGGCTTCCAGAGGTGCAAATGTGAATTCAGCACTCCCCGTGAGATGTGACCTGATGTCCAGCTCTGAGCAGGACAGGACGGGGCCAGTCCTGGGCACAGGCACGGACCCTGAGACTTGCTGCTTTGTGTCGCAGGTGCCACAGTTTCAGAATTAATAAAGGTCCAGGCCAAACATCAGCCGCACTAGCATCCAGCCACCTGCCTACCAAAGCCCTAGCATTCTCTAGAATCCTCAGATGGAATAAGTAGTTGGCAAAGGGCTGCTGGCAAAAATGATAAATATTAATTCAACTCAGTTCCCACCACAGACTGGCAAACTCCTTCCACAACCCCGTCTACTCTGCCTGTCTCAGCTCCCAAGGATCCATTAATGGAGCAGGCTGGGGCCAGCGGGACCCTAGCAGCTCCAAGCCTACATCTTATGCCTTGTGATTTACTAAAACTTCTAGACATAATGTAGGGTGGACTTGACTTCCTCTCCAGGGTCAGGATGGGAAGGAACTCAAGGAGTGGAGAATGGGGAGCCTGTGACTCTGTGTCCCCTTCTCCCTGGACCTGTCCATTGGGTCCTGCATTTGTGTTTCTGTCCCGGCTCTGGCCATGTGTGCGTCTGCCCCTTCCACCTGACTGTGAGCCCCCCAAAGACAGAGACTACCTCCTCTTTATCTTGGGGTCTCCTTTTGTCACAGAGCTGCCCAGTGTGTGTGGACCTGCAAGAATGGAGAACCACATGGGAAATGTGTGTCTCCTGCTCCCAGCCACGTTTGGCCAAACTCAGGGAGAGGTGTTGAGCTGGGTACACCAGGTGCCAGGTGGTGGAAATGCCAGACACAGACAGGGATCAAGCAGGGAGGCCTCACCATCCTTCCCACAGGACCTTGCTCAAGACCTCCTGGCTCCCTCGCGGCAGGTCAGGCCTAGACATGGGTCTCTTATTCCCAGCGCAACACCCCTTCATGACCTGCCCTGCTGGTGCTGCCCTCTTTCCTGCCTATCAGCAGCGATGTTGCCTCCACCAGCCTCAACCTGTCCCTCCCCCCAGGCACAGTCCTCCCCGGGACCCTCCTGCCACCAGGTGCTTGGGACCTGGGCAGTCCTTGCTCAGTGGTATCTCTGGGTATGACACTCAACCATGTGCATCTTACCCCCTCTAGCTGGAGAAAGGCCCAGAAGGGAGAGGGAATGTGAGCTGGACAGGGCATTTCTACACATAGGACATGGGGATTTTTAATGAAGTGCATGCCCCAAAAAGGCCATGGGCTCCTTGCTGGTGCCCACAGCCCAGCTGGGGCAAGGAGGGGCTCTGAGGCTAGCAGGCCTCTTTGGGGAGTCAAGTGAAAAAATAAAATCTTTCACCTCCTGCACAATAAAACTCTGAGTCCAGGGCAGTGCCTGTGGCTCAAAGGCGTCGGGCACCGGCCCCTTATGCCGGAAGTAGCAGGTTCAAACCCAGCCCCGCCTAGGAACTGAAAAAAAAAAAAAACTCTGAGTCCAATAAACCTAAAAGGTTGCCCACAACCCCCTGATCATTTTCACATCCACCTGGCTGGCCTGGAGGAGGCGGGAAGAAACCCTTAGCCTCACCCTGCTACTTTTTGGTGAGCACCTCCCCCTTCAAAGTGAATGTCCCACAAGAAGTCCTCTCTTCAAAGTGAATGTCCCACAAGAAGGAGTGATTACGCACAAATTCACCCCACCTTAGTGTGACTTAGTTCCTCAGCTCGGTCCTGCGAGAGACGGTGAAAGGCCCCAGTGAAAGTTCTAAGTACCCAGAGAGGGACAGGGACGCCAATGGCTAGAAAGGGTCCCAGGGACTAAAGACAACCTCCACTGACCTTGGAGGGAGACGGAAAGTTTAAGACGACTCATTTCCTGAGTCACCCACTCACTTATCAGTGACTCCAGATCCTTTCATAAGGCGTTTTCCTGCTCTGGAAAGCAAATCTCAACCCTCCAATGGGAGCTCGGGGGCTGGGGGCTACTCCCAGGGTCATCTTCTCACTCCAGGTAATGGTTCCCCCAAACTATAAAGGAGGGGACCCCAGCATTTCATGTCATGTGGACACTCCATCCCCATTGGAGGTGGGGCCAGGGGGGAGGTGTTGCGTCTCAGGGGTCGGATTCCTCTTGAATGTCCCAGAGCCATCCTGAGATAATGAGCAAGCTCTCGTTCTGTCACTTCACAGGAGAGCTGGCTGTTTAAAGGACCCCAGCACACCCTCCTCCGTCACTTGCTCCCTCTCTCGTCACATGACACCTGCTCCCCTTGCCTTCTGCCTTGATTGGAAGCCCCCAGAAGCCCACCCTGAAGCAGGTACTGTACAGTCTGCAGAACTGTGAGACGAATAAACCTCCTTTCTTCATAATCACCTAGCCTCAGGCAGTCCTTTCTAGCAACACAAACAGCCCAACACACTCTCCCTACGTCTTTCTCTGCTGTCTCCTACAGAGACGTCTCTAAGTAGCTGTTGTGAGCCTGACCTAACTGTACAGGGATGCTGTGGAGAAAACAGGGCTCGCCACAGGTGCCAGGATCTCCAGGCCCTCCCCATGTCCTATCCCCATCCCTCCACCCCCAGGTTCACTGGATACCTAGGGCCCCCAGGAGGGGCTGCTGTGCCGAGACCAGACAGGAAGCCAGGGTAGAATCAGGACCATAGCCCAGGCCTGGTGGCTCCTGGCTTCTTCAGTCTTCATCCCACGTCAGAAGGCATCCAAGACATAGAACACCTCCCTGTCCCACCAGGGACCCCACGAGGAAAGAAGACAATGAAGCTTGAAACTTGACAAGTCGCAGTGCCTGGTGCAGGAGGTAAGGCTGGGGGTAGGTGGGGGTTCCACCCAGATCACATTATACTGACTATTGGGGGGTGGAGAAGACAGAGTATGGATTACTCACCGCCCACCACCTTTTCCCTACTCCCCCAGATCTTTTTTCCTTGCATACTTTGCTTGTCTTCTTTGGTTTGTGTCATTTCTTCAGAGTGTCACCTACAACGGAGCGAGAAAGAGAGCCTCACCCCCAGTGCAGGTGAGCAGGGCGGCAGGTGGAGGCAGCTAACGCAGCTGGAAATCACTCTGTTTCCCCCTAAAATCATGCTTGCAAATGAGAACTCAGTCTGGATAGCAGGTGCATACCCTCCACATAGCAGCCTAAAATGTTTCCAATCCAATTTTTAATTTTTTTACTTTATACAAACTGACAAAAGATCACCTGGCCCCTGACATAGATGTTCAGTTTTACATAGCAACCAAGTTCCCTAAGTTGCAGGGATTCTGTCTTTTTCATGAATAAAAAATCTTTCCATTAAAGGTCTAGCTGCTTCTTTTTTTTTTTTTTTTTTTTTCTTCCACATTCCAAACACTGCAAGAGACAGAAAGGGTTTAAGACACTCATTATGCCTCTCCCACAATGCTTCCCACGGCAGAAGTCTGATAAACTACACGATTCAATATCCTCGCATCCTGCCTAACTTGCTTCAAGTGTCTCTGAAATGACCTCGAGGCTCTGGTAGTTTCTGCTGCTGGTGCAGTATGCAGATTTTACAAATAAGATTTAGCTTCACAGCTGGTTTTCAGAACAGCTCAGAGTCAAAGATTCAAAACACAGAACACGGTGAATGGATTCTTATCAAAATGTCAAAATCGATTTTGCCAGAAAACCTTGGCCTGAAACATCTGTGAAAGGTTAGGGTCGAGCAGCACTCCCTCTGCTTCGTACAGATGCTGAGTTAATAGGGCAAATGAAAAGCGACAGAGTCACACGAGGCGCTCAGGTCCTCCCCGAGCCCACCCACCCTCGCGCCCCAGGAGAGAAGGCTGGAAGGGCCCCCAAGAGCCTCAGGGAGGCAGAGCAGCTGACCAGGGCTGGACGGCACTGCCCTTGGCAACTTTCTCCTTTTCCCAGCATGGCTGAGAGGTGGCCCCAGCAGAAAAGTAGGAAGAAGAGTGAGAATGTCCCTCAAATCCAAAAGAAAGCCTCTGGTCACATCCTCCCGGCAGGCACCATCATCTGTCAAAACACAAAGCTGGAGTAGGAGCCGAGTCTGGGTGCTGTGAGGTCACCACCTGCCCGCCCCGTGTCCTCCCTGAAGGGCCGAGTCCAGACAGAGATGCTCCATATGGAAGGAGGAGCTGGAAGCCACGGAAAGGAGAAAGGAGGCAGTGACCAGAGTGGAGCGGCAGGAGTTACACGTCCAGTCTCCACGAGGGGCTCAGACAGAGGGCTGCAGGGCCTCACCCAGGCGGCGTTCAGATGGTGGAGGATGCGATCACGTCATCGGCAGCCTCTCCTGCTCTGAGGGCCCTCGCCAGGGGGTCAGCGCTAATAACCGATTCTAATTTTTTCCATTTCAGGCAGAACCACAACACTATTCTGACCGAACACATTTATTACCGCGCTCCTGAACTGGGCAGTATTAAAACTTGCGAAAGTGACTTTGCAAATTACCAAACAGTCACCAAGCTAATGAAGCAGGACTTTTAAAGTGACTGAGGAATAATTCCTATATTATAAAGACAGCAATCTGTGAAGGGAGATTTGGTTTAAAAAAAAAAACACATTATAATGTATAATGGAAAATGTTAATCTGTGGTGAATCCAATCAGAGTCAGCTGAAGAGGAAAACATAAGGAAGGAGGAAAGACAAGTGGAATGTGCACGCTTGAGCCTGGGGAAGGCAACTTTCAAGGCTGCCCATGGTCACCAGGCACGGACCAGGCATCATACTCCACTGGGAGACCCGCCCCAAAGCCATTTCCCCGGGAGGAGGTTGTATAAGGAAACACTGGGGGTCTCCATCTGCCCCAATCCCTGGGAAAGGCTCATGAGCATGGCCAGGAATTGGCTGTGCCTTCAAGACTCTGAGTGTTGAGTGGCTTAGACGTTCTGCCAAGAAAAAGAAGCGCATGTCTGGGATGGTGGCTGTATTCCGAGATGTGGCTCCAGACAATGAAAGCAGGGGCATGGCCTGCACTGATGGGGTCACTGGGGGAACCCACACACACACACACACCCTCAAGGGTCCCGGATTGCTGGGCAATCCAGGGCTGCCAGCTGCCCACTGCCAAGAGAAGCCGTGAACGGGAAAGGGAGCGGGACCCAGGCCTGCCTCTGCACTAATGATGAATCACGCATCGGTTAATTAGGCTTGGGCACTGCCTTTCAGAAGCAGCTTTCTCCATAATGAAAATACTTTAGAAGGTGCCACATCAAAGCGCTGTGCAGAGGGAAGCCAAGGAGACAGGCGTGAATGCCAGCCCTGGCCCAGGGAGAGGGGGCCCATGGCTCTTGTTAGCATCTGACAGCCAGTCCTGCACGCTGCCTAGTGAACCGAGTCCTCCTTTATGCAAAAGCGTTTTTCTCAATTCTTGGCCCAGTGGTTTCAACGGGTGCTCCCCCCACCAGATTTCAAATCCTATTATACAGTAAACATCTGTGACATTAATTTTCGCCCTGTAAACAAATGCAGGCAGCTGCGGCAGATCATTTGATGAGTCCATCAATACACGAGCAGCTTTCTGTGCCTGCTTTCTTTATTTGGGCAAAATGAAAAGGTGCTTCCTGGGCCCCGCCATGGCCCCGGCCAGCAGTGCAAATGTGCGAGGAAAAATGGGCCTCCCACTCTTATGTCAGTCCAGACCCCATGTCCCGTCCCTCGGGGGTACCCTGAAAGAATCATCGCAACCCAAGCACAGGGGCTCCATGTCCTGCCCTGTCGCACATCCCAATATTTGATCCTAAAAGTGCTGAGAATCTGCAACTTTGCACTGTGCAAAGCAGTGAGCCTCAGCTGGGGTGGGGATTCTGCCAGGGGATTGGGCGATATCTGGAGACACATTTGGCAGTCACAGCTGGGGGATGTGGGGGGGTTAGTGTTGGCCTCTAGTGAGCAGAACCCAGGGACACTGTAAACATCCTTCAATGCACAAAGAATCATCTGGCTGGGGATGTGCACAACTCCTGTTCTGAGAAGCCCAGTTGCAAAGATGTCTCTGTCTTGGTGAAATGCACCTCTGACATGTCCTGTCCCCTTAACACGGAGGAAGCAAGAATTGTGCTCGGCTACACCACATGGCTTTGTCACTTGTCCCCTTTCCTTCACGCAGCTGGAGAGGCACTTCTGTTCCTATTCCGTTAGCCACACCTAGCCAGCCACATGGGCCTTGTGTCCACCTGCCCTGCCCAGGCCATTCTGCAAGGCCAGGCCAGAGCCTCCCGGGCACAATGCAGCCAGGAGGAGGCTGGAGGAGCCTGGAGGAGGATGGTGGCGCCTAGGATCCAGGTGGGCTGTACCTGCTGTCCCTGCCTTGCTCCTCATAAACCTTGGTGCCCTCAGAGTCCTGAAAGAGACATAACTGAGGGACTGGACGTTGTACAACAGTGGTCCAGCTTGCAGAGTCTAAGGTCGCCATCCCTGGTTGGAACTGAACGTCTCTGAGGCTCAGTTTCCCTGTTTGAACCCTGGGTAGATGCTTCCCTAACAGTGAAATACGGTGCTCTACCCCAGCACTACCAGCCCCCAAGGACAGCGAGGAAGGATGGCCATTATTTCGGGAATCATTATCAGGATTTTTATTGCCACAAGATTGCTTGTCCTACAGGCTCATATTTCTCCATGACTGTCTTCCCAGCATCCCCTCACCCTGGGCACCATCACCTCTGGCCCAGCTCTGACCTGCTGGCCACTGCCCAGGCCTGACTTATTCCGGGAACTTGGCTGGACCTGCCAGGTCCCTCAGAACTCAGGAACAGCTGTCCTTGGAGAGCTGAGCACCCAGCGGCCTGTCTCCTGTTCTCAGTGTGTGTTAGGCAGGAAACCTAGCCCTGCCATTCAGACCCAAATGAGAAATAACTCACATCACCAAAATTGTCTTGGTGACAGTCAACTCCCTGGATCTTCCCAATAACCCTAGAGATGGGCATCACCATCACACGCTCTGGAGGTTAGATAACTGGCCATGACCCCACAGTTGTTCAGAAACTGAAGCACCAGCCTAAGCTGATGATGGCACTTCTGCTGCCCCTTATGCTGCACTGGATGGTGACGGGGGTGGGGGGACAGTAAACGAGCATAGTCCCCTTGGCAGGAGCCCCTGGAGCCTGCAGGCTCAGGCCCTTTGAAATTCCAGCTCGCGATCCACTGTTTCCCCTGCCAGGGAGTATCTCAGAAACCAAAGGCCAGTGTGCTCAGACACAACATCCCCCTTCCTCCAGGGAGGGTCACCCTTCCAAGCACAGCGGAGAAACATCTGGGACCCCCAACTCCCTTGGTTGGGAAAGGGGAAGGATCCCTCCCTGTACTCAGGGGAACTCCCATCCCAGCCACACCCCAGTCTCCGAGCAGCTGGAGGGGAGAGCATACCATGTTCCCTCTACCCTGGACCTCAGAAAGGCACCCACAGAGTAGGAAGGCCCCCCTCTGCTGGGCACATGTCCTCCCCCACAGGGGACAAGAAGGCAGAATGATTCTGCAGACTTCTCTGTGCTCAGCCCAGAACAGACCCTGGGGACTAGGGGCCGAGTGAGCTCTGGCTGTGACCTACCTCAGGGACCACAGTCTAGTCGAGCAGAGAGTTAGCAACCAAACAGTCCAACAGCGGTGGGCCAGGAAGTAAAGTCACTCGCTGGTGGTCAGTGTTCTTCTGGTGCCACTTTCCCAACCCGCTGGAGAGCGGTGGCCACACAGCCCACGGAACACCTCCTGCCACCACGCTCAGTGCCCCCAGAGGTCCGTGATAGGGGGAGGAGAAAAGCCGGAGCCTGGAGGCACACAGGACTTCTGGGTGTACCAGGACTGATGGGCAGGCTGACTGCACCCCAAACTGACAGGACAGCCAAGTGCACATTAGGAAGGTGGCAAAGCTGGGAAACCTCACCCCCCTGCCGGGCAGGTAAAGACTCCTGTGCAGGGAATTAGCAGGACAGGGATTGAAGCAAAAGTAGCCTTCTAGACCCTTCTTAGAAGCCCAGCCAGGGAGAAGAGGAAGGATGGAGCAGGGAGCACACGTGTTTGGGGGGGGAGGGAGTAGGTGTGTATGTGGCTTGTGTGCATGTGAGCATGTAGTGTGTATGAATGTGCTGAGTATCTGCTAGTATATGGGGTGACTGGTGTGTAGGAGTTTATAGAGTGGGGCGGGTGTATGTATGGTGTGTGTGGGATGAAAACTGTGGGTGTATATGTGTGTGTGTGTGTAGGTATGTATGTGGGTATGTGTGGTCTGTGTATGTGTGTCAGTGTTTGTGTTTTTCAGGGTATGTATGTGTACCCATCTGTGTGTGGTGTGTATGTAGGTATATCAGTGTGTGTATGTGTGCCGTATATGTGGTGTGTGCACAGGTGTGTATGTGTACAAATGCGCTATATATGTGTGTATTTCTGTGTGTGGTGTGTGCACACATGTGTAAATGTGCTGTATATATATGTGTCTCTGTATTTGTGGTGTGTGCACATGTGTGTGTACACGTGCTGGATATATGTGTATTTCTGTGTATGGTGTATGCACACATGCATGTACATGTGCTGTATGTGTATGTGCACACGTGTATGTGTGTACATGTGCTGTATGTGTGTGTGTGCACACGTGTATTATATGTAGTGTGTATATGTTTGTGTGTGTGCAGTGTGTGTTGTGTGGTTGTGTGGTGTGTATACATGAAAGAGACGCCTGCATGTCACACCCTTCCTTCCCTTCCCCTCTGACTCCCCTTATCACCCCTCCTGCAGCCAGCTCGAGGGACCAGTGAGGAGCCAGTCCCAGGCCATGGGCAGGTCTTGGCACCCCAGTGCTTGGTGTTGAGGGGCTCTGCGCTCCCTCCCAGGGGAGTCATCTGAACCTGGCAGGTGTCCAGGCGGCCGCTGGGCGGCAGTGTCCACATGACACAGCATCCTCCTCCTCCTCCCATCAAAGCACTGGAACAGATATCCCCAGACAGGACTCTGGACGCGAAGCAGCACCGCCTTCCGTATGGAAAGACAACCTTCCTACATGCCCTTATCTCGTCCCTTCTCTCCTACGCGTCTTGCCCCTTCCAGTCTGTGAAAAGTTCTCTGGTTTCCCACAGAGGCCCTGGAGGATCTAAGAAAGCCGGGAGCAGCCTGGGAGGCCCCTGCCACTCCCATCTGGTGGGCACCATGGGCACATCCCTTTCGGGTTGTGTCACCTTGTGTCCCCCAGGGTGAAATACTCAACTGGGTCTTTACAGACGTCTCACTGAAAGAAAACGATCCAATTACAGCACAGAGCACTCAGGGTAGCCCCGAGTAGGTGAGTGTTCAGTAAACAGCAGCTATTACTCAGGTAAGGACAAGGAGATGGCTCAGATTATCTCGGCTATGCAGAGGAGAAGGCTGGAGCTCAGGAACAGTGGGAAACTGGCCCAAGGTCATGTACGCAGTCACAAACGGTGGCACAGGGTTTTGGACCCAAGACTGTGTTGTTCTGTTCAGTGTAAGAACCCCTTAACCCACTTCACATTTCCCCGGAAGAGCAGCCTCTTCCTGTACTCGGAGGCTTCCCACCCAGCCCGGGAGCCCTCTCTGAACACACATGCTGGGAGCCGGCACTGTGTGCTGAGGACAGAGAGGTGACTTCCACGTCTGGGTCCACACGAGCTCACAGACCTGGGCTTACTGTTGCCCTGTGCTATCGGGCTGCACTTGGGTTCCTGCGGGAACCCAACCCAGGGTCACTGGATACTGGACTGCCCTTCCCCCGGGCCCTTGCCTTCTGCAAGGCAGCCACTGGGGAGTTACGTGGGCTCAGCTCCACTGTGTTCTGGAATTGCCGTCACCTTCCAAGCCCAGGGGTGTCACCAGCACCTCCCATCTCCATTCCATTTTCTCTCTTACGTGGCAGAGAAAGTCCTGTTCCTCCTGTATAATAACAGCCGATTTTCCCTGCACTATTAAACAAATTTCTTCAACGATAGAACCTCACATTGAAATAAACCCACTTTTGAAGTCTTTAGGAGTTTCCATAAATACAACAGATGGATAAGCTGGCAGCTCACTAAAACCCGTATTCCGTGTGGGAGGAAGACTCCTGGAGTCCCAGGAAGCCCCAGAGGGAAGGTGTTCTCCCTCGAGGGCCCAGCAGAGGGGAAGCCTCTCTGGCTCGGGGTGGGGGGTGGATATGGATTTTTAGAAGATCCATGTTGATTTTGAGGAGGGCCCTGAACAAAGGACTTGCTCTGCCCCTGGTCCCCTGAAAGATAAGGGCTGTGTCACTGAACCACACTCTCATTACTCCCACCCAGAGCCCTGTGGTGGGTGGAAGGCGACAGGACTCTGCACAAACAAGGATCCAGGTTCAAGCCCGGCCTCAGCCACCTAACAGCTGTGAGACTTAGAGCAGGCCGCTGAGCTTCATCACCTCCATTTGCAAAACAGAACAAACAAGCAAATCAAGCACTACCTCGCCTGTTTGTCGTCAGGGACAAATGGCCAACTTACAGCTGATCAAATTATAGGGAACATTCTCAACTGCTCTACTTTGAATAATAAGGCACCTTTTTTGGAGAAGACCCATTAGCAGAAGTGACCTGAATGAATGCTAGCTTGGGATGCTTCAGAGACCACCAGACAGGACTAGGAAGGGGAGGGGAATAAATTTGACAACGTTATAGTAATTATTCTGAACAGTGTGACCTCACAGTACCAAGGTCTGATATCTGTGTAAACTAAACAAGCCTAGTAAAGAGCTCTCATAACAAGAGCTTCCTTACAATATGGAGGTACCTACCAGGCAAATTGTTAATACCCTGCATGGTGTTATGTGTTTATCAGACCTTCTAGCATGGTACTGAATTAGGTCCCCCAAAAAAATTCATATATTGAAGACTTCATGCCCCAGTGGCACTATATTTAGAGATAGGGTTTTAGGATGTAATTAAGATTAAATGAGATCATAAGGGTAGGGTCCTAATCAAATGAAATTGGTGGCCTTGTAAGAAGAAAAAAAGAGAAAGAGAAATCTACGTCTTCTTTCTCTCACCACATGAGGACGCTCCAAGAAGGCAGCCATCCACAAGGCAGAAAGAGAGCCCTTACCAGAACCTGAACCTGCCAGCACCCTGATCTTGGATCTCTAGCCTCCAGGACCATAAGGGAAAAAAAATTCTGTTAGTGTAAGCAAAGCAGTCTGTGGTATTTCACTAAGGCAGATCAAGCTGACTAAGGCAGACGGGATTCAAATTTCCAGTGCAGCATCACACGGAGATTCAAAAAGTCTCAAACAACAGGGAAGCCCCGGGGTCTGATGACACACACAGTGGCTTCAACCAATGACAGGATGGAAATAAAGAATCTGCATAAAACTATTTGATGGAATTCAAGAATGCAAAACAGCCAAATTTCTCCAGATAAGTTAGTTTACACACATACGACTTTACACATGTTCAGAGCACAAGTAGAATGAGCTGAGATTTGACTACGTCATCTAAAGCCCTAAAAGTCCACAGTTTTGAGTAGGCTGAAAATACTTTTTTATCCCATCATTAGGAAAGGTGGCATTTGCCGTCTAGCTGACTTTTTCTGTGATGACTCCTCGGTACAGGCGAGAAGATTGGATGAAACAATGCCCAGAGCATCCTGAATCCTCTGGGAAAAGAACGTTGGCATTAAGCCCTCGACAGATCCTGGAAAGGGACGTGCAAAGGGAAGTCCCACACCACCGTAGAAGAATAATCCAACCAGAAAGGCCAGCGACACCCAGAGACAAGACAAAACCTTGGTGGCCTTAGGAGCTAGTTTAGGCGGGTAATATGGAATCGATGCTGGTTTCACACACCATAAGTGGCTCCAAACAGTGCTAACTCTGGAGCATGCCACAGTGTCTCAGGGAAGGTTTCTGCCTCTTGTAGTGACTAATACTCAAGGACAGGACTGATATTCAAAACACATAATAACAGATTTATACGGAGACCACCACCCGTGCAGTCTGTTAGCTCTCAAGCGTGTCTGAGTCTTGGTCCACCCCGACCTTGCTGCTGACACCACCACCCCACACCCTCCTCTGCATGCTGCACTATCCGCCTCTCCCCATGGCTTCTGGAGGAAGGAGAGGGCAGCACTTTGTCCAGCAGCCTGTCTTCCCACTGGGGTCACCTGGAGGGAAAGAAGTCTAGATTCATATTCCCCCAAACTGACCCCAGACAGGAGAAACTGAGACCAGTGCAGCCATGACAACCTCAAATCAGACTCTACGTGTGTGGCCTGAAGGCACCTGGAGAGGGAGGTGCCCACCTCCAGCCTGTGGGGAAGGCACGTGCCTTAGTCCAGTGCTGTTGTTCTAAAGGGACCCGGGCTGGTTGATTTATAAGGAGCAGGTCTACTTGGCTCACAGTGCCGCGGGCTTTCCAAAAACCATGGTCCTGGCATCTGCTTCTAGTGAGGGCTTCAGGCTGCTTCCACTCAGAGGTGAAGGGGAAGGAACCAGTATGTGCAGAGATCACGTGGCAAGTGGGGGGGCAGGTACCAGGGTCTTTGCAAGAACCAGCTCTTGTGGGAATTCACAGAGAGAACTCAGGAGAATTTGCTCAGGACTGCAAGGAGGACCAAATGTTCGTGAGGGCTGCACCCCCATGACCCAAACACCTCCCACCTCCAACAGTGGGAATCAAATTTCAACAGGAGGTTTGGGAAGACAAACATCCAAACTATACCAGTACCCAATGCGCAGAGAAGAAACCTTGCCTGCCCGTAATCACAGACCTGGGGGCATCCTCTCCCCATCACGGCCTTCTTGGACTGCTGCATTCAAATAGCATCATCAAAGCCACATCCCAGCACAGGAAGGAACATGGCATTTCTTGCTACAGGGTGTCGATGGTACCAGCTGCTTGGTAGGGGGAGAGAAAGCAAAGAGGTTGCTGGAAAATGGAAGGTTCTGCTGCAGCCTGGGAGGCTGCTCCAAGCAGGGCTGGGCTCCTTAAGAGTGCAGGGGTCTCTCGGGCCCTCGTCCAAAGTGACGGAAGGGAGTAAGGAAAAGCCAGATTCAAACCCCTCCATGTTGGCCCTTCCTGCCCAGGGGCAGCAGGTGAGGCAGGAACAGTGGAGCTGTTGGAGCGCGCAGGAGAAGACGGAGGGAGCCCCAGCTCTGCAGCCCTGCTGCCGGTGCTCAGTCTTTTCTCCACCAGGAGCCCCTATTTTCTGTTCTGCAAAAATGGGGACATTCAATGAGATGAACCCTAAGATCCCATCCATGTCTGATGGCCGAGCACAGTCTTCTGGGCCATTTGAGAAACTGCTTGCTTCCCTTCCTTCCAGAAGGATCCTTAAGATGGCCTACCAGGATTCTGATTATAATTAGAATAATAAAATATTCATAATCTCAATAACAGCCAATATTTATTTAGTGCTTGCTGGGTGCCAGGCTCTAGGACAAGTACATTGTTAAGAACTGATCTCATTTTAAAAGTAACACTGAGTGTGTTGACAGCCGTTAATTAGCTACAGCCAGGGCCCCGGTATGCCCTTCCAAGCCTTTCTCTTCCGTGAGAGCTGTTTCCGGGGCACCAATATTCAATATCCTTATGGTCTTCCTTGAAGGATCTCAAGACGTCAGCCATAGCGACAGTTTCGGGACTGGTTGGTCCTCCTAGTCACCAGTTCCTTATATTTTAACAGGGAATGAAATCTCAGGTTAAAGAGATAACATTCTCAGGGGGGAAAAAATCAGACATGAGAAAGTTAGTAAGAAAGGTGTTTGGGGGGAACATGACCAAAGGGGTCCTTGTAGGGGTGCTGACCTGCCACCTTGAAAGTCATCACACCACCCCTGGCCAAGCCAGGAAGAGCCCTGGGCGGCCATGTTCTCCCTGCTTTGGCAAAGATCTGTTACCCTCTTAACATCTAGAACTGGCTGCATGAGGTTAGAGGGTTTGACCAGCTGCAGGCATCACAGCCTCAACATAACATGAGGAGCTGCCCTTTGGCCTAGAGAGGGGCTGAGCCCAGCCAAAGAACCACAAAAATTAATATTTAATTGAAAAGTTATTTCCTGCATAAACATCCCCAAAGGTTCATAGAATAGTCATGTTCCTTCATCCTCTAGTCGGTAAATTTTAAGAAAGAAAAGAAAAGGTAGCAGAGAGTGAGGACGGTTCAACTTTAAGGTACATTTTTAATTAAAAGAAAAAGATCAGGGCTGTGATGCGGCATCATAAAGCAGATAATTTTACAGCTGGATGGTCTCCCTCTGATGTACTTGAAAACATTTTCAAGCGACATAAAGTTTAACATACCGGTACATCTGCCTACCCACTAGATTCTACATGGAATTTAAAATTTAATTATATTAAAGCTTTGTTACAGTGTGCATTGCAAGCATGCTAACCAAGTGGAACTTGAACAGAATCTCTGCAGATAGCTTTTTTTTTTTCTTTGAACTCAGTTTTGTAGAACCGAGAGCTGAGTTTGACGAACAGTTGATGACTCTGTCCAAAGTGTTTGCTGCTTACATAACAAACCACTCGAGACCCAGTTGTTTATTCTCCTGGGTGGATTCTCACGAGTTCATCTCTTTGTTGTTCCCTTTGCTAACGCAGAAAAGCAGCCAAACACATCCAGCCTTTGGAGAGCTGGAGTTGACCTTTCTCAGGTCCTATGCAGGTTTGAGGGAGTGGCTGCAGGAGGGTGGTTATTTTGGAGAGTCTTTCCACGACTAGTCAATAATTTTAGGTGGAAATTAAAGTACTACCTTCTCTGGGGCGGGACAGTTGCCATATTAATCTATTAATCACAGGTTGGAAGCTTTCTGCAATTAACAAGGCAACCAGCTCCTGCGGGAAGAAAACATTTTATGCAAGCCTGGTTCTCCATCAGAGAAGCACAAGGTTGGGCTTGAGAAGTTGGGACTCTGGGATCAGGCAGCCCTGGTTTGAATCCTGGCTCTGGCACCCACAAGCTGTGCACTGGTGATCAAGTTGCTGCACCTCTCTGAGCCTATATTACAAAATGAAAATAGCAACAGTATCTAACACATACCAGATGGTTGGAAAATTACAGAGGATAAAGCATTTAAACACAAACACTCAATAAATGGTGACTATAATTTTTATGGTCATTATTGTTGCGGCTGTTGATTTTTCTTTTTTTTTTTAATTACTGAGACAGAGTCTCACTTTGTTGCCCTCTATAGAGTGCAGTGACATCATAGCTCACAGCAACCTCAAACTCTTGGGCTCAAGCCAACGAATTTACAGTCTAATAAACCAGATCAACAAGGAGCCCTGCTGCAGGCAGAAAGGTGGCAACCAAGACTGAGTTTAAAAAAAAAAAAAATTTTTAAAAAAGTCCCGTGAAGGTTGTGAAGAGTTAATGTCACCCAGACACCAGGGTTTCCAGGGAGGGGCTTTTATGTGGTGAGTTTAACAAATAGGACACGCCCCTTAAGGGGAGGAGCCTGGGAAAAAGCTGAATCCCTGCCAGGGGTAATCTGGAGACCTAGAAACACCAGCACAGAAAGGTCTTCAATATACAGAGAATGCCCAAAAAAAAAAAAAAAAAAAGTATACGTATTGGAAGAAAAGAAAAGCCTGTATGAAAATCGCGTTACTTGAGCCACATTTGACTTCTGTAATTTTAAAATATACAAGATACAATACACAAGATATCAAATGTTACTGGTATACTGAGTATTAAAATTTTAATTTGTGTATATTTTTTGGCACCTTCTGTATTTTTAAGAGAAAAAGAGGTGAGCTACATAGTACAGGACAAGATATTATATTTGTAAAATGTGTGTGCATATTTCATCTATCCAGAGAAATGATGTAGGCGAAACTGTCAGCAGAGGTATCTGACTATAGAGTGGGTGACGGGAGAAGCAGAAATGGGTGTAAACGCGCACAGGACGATATTTCACATTTTACTCTGTTTTTCTGTACAGTTTCATGTCTTCAAAATTAGCATAGATTATTTTTAATAATTATAAATCAAAAAATGCATAATTTAAATTTTAAGTGATTTACTAGTATTAAAAAATGATAAAGCGATAGTGACCATCCTAACCTGTATGGGAGTAAACTTTCTATATACCACCAGGGCGATGGGAATCTTCGAGTGGAACTTGCCCAGGAAAGGAAAGCAACAGAAAAGCATGGGTCGAGGTGGCAGGATAAGTCAAAATAGAAAAAAAAAAACAGAAAGAACTAATCGAAAGGAGGATATTTCATAAATTTTATGGTTTATCCTGATGTGAATCTTAAAGTTTTATATTACATCTTTTTCCTTTGAAAAATAAATTTTAAGTGATTCATTTGTTTTCAGTTATCATATTTCATTCCTAAAATTTAAATTAATATTAAAAGAGGGCTGGGATTTTTATGCCTACAAATCAAGGACACCAGCTAAAAAAAGATATACTAAGTCCCTACAACAAACTGGGCACCATCCAAGCCACCAGGAAGATAGCAGCAAAGCACAGAGACAGCACATCTGCCCTTTGTATTCTGGCACGGGGAGACCAGCAAAAGCAAATATGATGTTGGGTTTTAGCAGAGGAAGGAGAATACAAGAAGGGATGGGGCTTGATGTGCTATGTGGGGTGGTGGGGAGAACCTCCTTGAGAAGGTGACCCTTGAGGAGATGCCTGAAGGAAGTGAGGGAGGGCACCACAAGATGGGGGAAAGAACATTCCAAGCAGAGGAAATGGGAAGTGCAAAGGCCCTGGGGCAGGAATGCCAGAGCTGAGCAGACAGGAGATGAGGTCAGAAAGTGGTGAGAGCCTGACCTAGAGGACTGTGTAGACCTCATGTGGAACAGGAGCTGGTCCAGAAATGGGGGGGAGAAAATGTCCAGGTGGAGCTGTAACCCCAGGAAAGGACAGGGTTCAGCTAGAGCAGCTGACTCTGTTCTCCGACTTTCTTACCTGAGAACGTTTTTTACAGCCTTGAAAATCATTGAGGACTTCTGAGGTCAGCCATGATGGAGTCATGAGGACTGGGTTTGGCCTCCCACCTTAATAAAACTTTCTAAAAGGACAAATTATATGAGGCAAGTTTTTCATACACTGACAGCACAGGACAGAGATGCCTGTGAGGACATCAACAGAATTAAAAAGTGGCTCAGATAAAACTGATAAGCCTCTAGACAAACTGATCAGGAGAAAAGAAAAAAGATGCAAATTATCAGCATCAGGAATGAGTGAGAGTGCATCACTACAGGTCCTGCAGACATTAGACATATACTAAGAGAACAGTATGGATAATTTATGGCAATAATGTGATAACTTAGATCAAATGGACAATCCCTTCAAAGAGATAAAGCACCAAGCTCATTCCTAAAGACATTGATCACCTAAATAGACCTTTACCTATTAAAGAAATTAAATGTGTAGCTAAAAACTTGTCCACAAAGACAACTCCAAGCCCAGAGAACTGGTATTTCACTGATAAATACTACTACACATTTAAAGGAAATAATAATATCAAACCAACACAAAACTTTTCAGACTACAGAAGAGAAGGGAATATTTTCCAACCTATGAATCTGGCATTACTCTGACACTAAAACCAGACAAAGACAATATTTTTAAAAGCTATCAACCAGTATGCCTAAAACATACATGTTAAAATTTTTTTTAAATGACCAAATCAAACCCACCTATATATAAAAGTAGTAATACATCATAGCCAGGTAAAAGGTTGGTTTAACATTTAAAAATCAATTAAGCTATAACCCAGTTATAACAAGAATAGGGGGAAGGGGGAAACGGAGGGGAGGGAGAGGGGAGGAGGGTAGAGGGAGGGGGATAGGTGGGATTACACCTGCAGTGCATCTTACAAGGGTATATGTGAAACTTAGTAAATGTAGAATATAAATGTCTTAGCACAATAACTAAAAAAATGCCAGGAAGGCTATGCTAACCAGTGTGATGAAAATGTGTCAAACGGTCTACGAAGCTAGTGTATGATGCCCCATGATCATATCAATGTACACAGCTATGATTTAATTAAAAAAATCAATTAAGGGGCTGGCTGCCCATGCTCAGTGGTTAGGACGCTGGCCACATGCACCAGGGCTGGTGGGTTCGAACCCTGCCAGGGCCTGCTAAAACAACAGCAACAGTAACAAAAATAGCCCGTGTTGTGGTGGGCAGCTATAGTCCCAGCCACTAGGAAGGCTGAGGCAAGAGAATCGCTTGAGCCCAAGAGTTTGAGGTTGCTGTGAGCTGTGATGCCACAGCACTCTACTGAGGGCGACAAAGTGAGACTCTGTCTCAAATAAATAAATAAATTAATTAATTAATTTAATCTTTCCTATATATAAACAGGGATAAACCAATAAGAAAAATCCTAAGACCTCAATAAGTACATGGACAAAAGGACATGAACAGATAAGTCATATCATCAAAAAGAAGTACAAATAGGAAAAAATGTTCAGTCTCACTTGAAATCAAAGAAATAAAAGAAAAATAAATAAATAAGTAAAATAAAAATCAATAAAATAAGTAAATAAATAAAAAGACATAAAAGTGAAAGCTATAACCCAATCTCAGCATAAGAAAATGGGGGAAAGGGAAGGGGAGGGAGAGGGAAAGATACACAGAGGGTAATTAGTGGGTCCACATTTACGGTGCATCTTAGAAGGGTACAGGTGAAACTTACTAAATGTAGAAAATAAATGTCTGAACACAATAACTAAGAAAACGAAGGCTGTGTTAACCAGTTCGATGAAAATATTTCAAACTGTATATAAAACCAGCACATCGTACCGCATGATTGCATTATTGTACACAGCTATGATTTAATACAAAAAAAAGAAATAAAAGTAAAATAACAAAATAATATTAAAAAATAAAAATAAAAATCAATTAAGGTAATTGACCACATTAACAAACAAAAAGAGAAAAATCATGTGATTATCTCAATACATACTGAAAAAGCGTTTGACAAAATCCAACATCCTTCCATCATTAAAAACTCACAGCAAGAGCAGCACCTGTGGCTCAGTGAGTAGGGCGCTGGCCCCGTACACCAAGGGTGATGGGTTTGAACTCGGTCTCGGCCAAACTACAACAAAAAATAGCCGGGTGTTGTGGCAGGCGCCTGTGGTCCCAGCTACTCGGGAGACTGAGGCAAGAGAATCACCTAAGCCCAAGAGCTGGAGGTTGCTGTGAGCTGTGACACCACAGGACTCTACCCAGGGTGACAAAGTGAGATTCTGTCTCTAAAAAAAAACTCACAGCAAGAGTCCAAGTGAAGACAGTCCAGCTGACGGTTTTATGCCAGTGCCAATTTCCTGATTTTGACAATGTCTCGTGTGTGTTGTCATAAAAGGAAATTGGATAAAGGGTACAGAGAAGTTTATTGTATTATTTTTACTTATTGAGAGCATATAAATATGTCAAAATTAAAAGTCAAACTCCTTGTTCCCCCCCCCAAAAGAAAATACTATCAGCAAATAGAAATAAAAGGGAACTTCCTCAACCTGATAAAAGGCATGTATGAAAAGCCAGACTTAGCATTATACTTAAGGGTGGAACACTAAATTGTCTCCCCTCCTAAGATCAGGAATGAGGCAAGGATTTACACTTCTCTATGGCTTTTCTACTTCGTATTGGAGGTCCTAGCCAGTAAAATACATCAGAAAAAAAGAAATAGAAGGCATACATATGAGAAAGGAAAAAATAAAAGTCTTTATTCACAGATGACATGATTGCTTAGGCGATTCTCTTGCCTCAGTCTCCCGAGTAGCTGGGACTACAAGGCACCCGCCCCAACACCTGGCTATTTTTTGTTGAAGTTTGGCCGGGGCGGGGTTTGAACCTGCCACCCTCGGTATATGAGGCCAGCACCCTATCCACTGAGCCACAGGGGCCACCCCACATTTTTTTTTTTTTTTAATAAATTAATACTAGCACTCTTGGAGCCTGAGGCAGGTGGATTGCCTGAACTCAGGAATTTGAGACCAGCCTGAGCAAGAGAGAGACCCTGTCTCTAAAAATAGCCAGGCATTGTGGGGGGCACCTGTAGTCCCAGCTACCAGGGGGGCTGAGGCAAGAGAACTGCTTGAGCCCAAGAGTTTGAAGTTTCTGTGAGCTACGATGCCATGGCATTCTACCGAGGGTGACACAGTAAGACTCTGCCTCAAATAAATAAATAAATAAACCATATGAAAGGTTAGCAAGGATGAGAAGCAACCAGGACTCTCGTACACTGCTGGTGGGAATGTAAAATGATGCAACCACTTAGGAAAACAGTTTGGTGACTCCATATGAAGTTAAACACACCTTCAGCATACCTGAGCCCCTGTGTCTAGGTATTTATCCACATAAATAAAAGTGTGTGTCCACAGAAAGACTGTACATGGAAGCTCAGAACAATTTTGTTTGTAATAGCCAAAAGTCTGAAACAGACTCACCAGGCACCAATAGGTGAGTAGAAAAAAGTGTAGCACATCAAAAAGATAAGACTATTGCTCAGTAACAAATAGCAGGAATTTTTTTTTTTTTTTTTTTTTTTTTGCAGTTTTTGGCGGGGGCCAGGTTTGAACCCACCACACCACCTCTGGTATATGGGGTTGGTGCCCTACTCCTTTGAGCCACAGGCACTGCCCAATAGCAGGAATTTTTGATACATGCAACAACGTGAATTTGAATAAATCCCAAAATAGTTCTGCTGAGTACAAGAAGCCAGATCTAAACAAGGACATACTGTATGTACCATTTATGTAATGTTCTAGAAAATGCATACTAATCCATAGTGACAGAAAACAGACAAATGGTTGACTACAGTGTGTTCCAAAAGTCTCCAAATATAGGGAAAAAATTAATTAGCTCACATAAAAACAAGTATCTTGGAATGTGTTCCCCATGAGTGGGAGAGAAGACTGTGTGTATGCATAGAGAGGTGGCCAGCATCTAGAGACTATTTTGTAAATATTTTGTAAAATTTTGCAATGAATATTTTGTCAATAGAGGTACATTTAACTACAATTTCCCTATGTACAGTGACCCTGTCGAGATGGGAGAGGGGCGGGGGATTGATTATAAAAGAGTGCAAGGAAACTTGGGGTGATGAATACATTCCTTATCTTGACTGTGGCAATGGTTTCATGGCTGTATACGTAGGTCGAAACTCATTAAACTGTATACTTTAAATATGTACAGTTTTTTGTACCTAAATTACACGTCAGTAAAACTATAAATGAACGTATTGATTGAGCTCTATTATTATCCCCAGTTCACAGATACAGAAACTGAGGCAAAAACATTAAGTCCATTGCCTGAAGTGTGACCAAAGTCTCTAACAACAAGGATTCCAGTGGCAGACCCTCTGACACCAGGGACAGGGCTCTTGGTCATAAGACTTTACCCCTCCCCTCAGTGGTGACTGTACACAGTGCTCTACCAAAGCACTTAGTCCCAGAGAAACAGTAGATCCAGAAGAAAAGCAGAGAAGACAGCAACCTGGCTTGGGTGTTCTCAATAACCATTCTCAGGAAGCCTCAAGTCCTGCCCTTGTCTGTACTAAGGATCCGTTGGAAAGAACCCAGGCCTCTAAAAGCCAAATGGACCTGAATTCATAGCAAGTTCTCCCACACACCAGCTGTAGGAGCCCAGGCAAGTGACCTTATTTTCTTCATCTTTAAAAACGGAACTCATCTTTTGTATTTTGCAAAGTTGCTGTAAAAATTAGAAATGAGATAAAGTCCAAATTCTTTACAATGGCTAAAAGGCCCAACATGATCTGACTCCATCTGCCTTTCTGAGACCATCTCACCCTGTGTCCTACAGACCAGCACCCTGACTACAACTCTAACCTGTTTCTGTTGCTACCTCAGGGCCTTTGCACAAGCTCTGAGAGTCATCTATGATGCTTTTTAACCCACTTTCTCTCACCTCTACTGTTCCTTGACTCCCTGTTGCTGGAGGGCTCTGAGATCACTCCCAAGTTTGGGGATTCACTAGGACTCACAGGCTCCAGCATATGCTCATACCCTGGGCTCAGATTTATTACAGCAAGAAGATATAGGGCAAAAGGAACAAAAGGAAGGGCACATGGGGTGAAGTCCAGGGCTCCTCTCCCGGGGGAGTCATACGGGCTGCTCCTAATTCCTCCAACATCAGGTTCCAACAACACTGACAAAGTACAGCCTGCAGGGAAGTCCCACAGAGGCTCAGCACTCGGGGTGCTACTGGTCCCGCATGCAGATATCCTCCGCTTAGCACATGTGTCAAAAATTCCAGACACCAAGAAGGGAAGCCAGCATCCTGCTCTTACTGTTTAGTGGGTGTTTTATGTCAGAATAGAGAACTGTTCACTGCTCAGGTTCCCAGACACCAGCCAAGGGCCAGAGTTGCAAGCAGGCCTTTCTAAGGATGGGGCTAAGGCTTTCTGCAGACAATGAGCAGGTGTGCTGGGTCAACTCTCTTCTGCACACCGCCCCAGACAGGAAAGCTTCCCTTGCTTCTGTGTGAGTCATGCCTAACTATCTGTGTGATCGTTTGTTAACATCGCCTCACCTCTAGGCTCTCAAGTTCCCTAAGGGCAGGTGTGGTGCCTGCTGAGCACAGAGCTAAAGTTTAGTGAGTATGTCTTAGGGGAGTGAGTACAGCATCAAGAAGGAATGAATGGAAGGAGCCTGGCACAGCAGCTGGCACACGCTTGACACCAGCACGTGGCAGCTCTGCCCCAATCATTGCCTGAATCTTGCCCCTCTGGGGGAGCACTGAGGAGATAATGGTAGCCACAAGTGAAGAAAGTCAGACTGTAAAACATGGATGAAGAGACAGCCTGGGCACTTTAAGACCCCATGGTCAAAAGTCCCAGCAAGAAGGGAGAGCCACCAAAGCCTGGATTCTCAGGGAGGAGATTCCAGCTCAGCAAAAGAAAAAAGAAAACAAGCTCCCGGACCCCACTGGCCTTCCCTTCACCCCTGGAGCTACAGGCACTCAAGAAACGCAGAATAATCAATCAGAGAAGTCCCCTGGCGCCACTGCAGCTGCTGGGGTGGCCTCACACCTGCAGGGGCAATCACCATTCTTCCCAGACCACCCCGCCCTCCAAAAAAGCATCAGAAGAGAAGAGCAAGGACAGAGAGGGATTTCAAAGTACGTGTTACAAGTTACGTGTCGGCTGGATCTGCAGCGAGTGGGTGAAACAAAATGTTTAAAGTATACCACATTCTAAGGATTACTCGACTATCTTAATACACCCAGATAGTGCATGATCAATACGAATCCTTGTATTTTTAATGCAGAGCATTATTCAAAATATGTCACTGTCCAATCAATATAAAAGTTAAAACTCTTCAATATTTAAATTTTTCCAATTGACATCTTATCATTCTATCCAGGAAAGAGCCCAGCAGATCACAAAATCCATTATTTAATCTTTCAAGTTTGCAGAGTCCAGAATTAAACACCACTCTGTGTCATGAGCAGGCTGAGCAAAGCTTGTGGCAGGTCAAACAGGGGAAGGAGACAGAGGGATGGAGGAGGAACCCTGCCCCAGGGCACCCCATCAGAGGTAGCCTCAGATGTGGGATCACTGGGCTTTAGGGAAGGCAGATGGACAGGAGGAACCCCTGGAGCCTCTGCCTTATGAAGTGGCTTCAGGCTGAAGCCCAAATTCCTCGTGTTGGGGGATGTCTGAGGACGTCCAGGACCTGTTCCCTCAAGCTTCAGCCCCTCCAACCCTATGCTCTGGTCCTGCTGAACCTCTCAGCCCCCATCTCCCCAGGCCAGCTGTCCTGCCTCTGACCTTGAAATGCCCTCCTTCCATTCCCCTTCCCATAGGTCTGACTAATTCCTGCCCCCTCCTGAGAACCTCTGCTTAACTTGTCGCTCACTCCAAGAAACGTTTCCTTAAGCATCTACAGGTGGGTAAGTGGCCATGGGTGTCACCACCGTGGATTCCATGCTGGCCTTGGGCACAGGGTCCACCTGACTATGTCAGCATCACTCTTGAGTTTCCATGATGCAGTAAGCCATGTGCATGGCACACAGGAGGGGACGCAGGAGACCAGACACCCTCTGATAGCATCCCCAAGGCTGACCTGGAGGAGAGTGACCCAGGGGAGGGTGGGAGGTCAGAGGCTGATTTCCACGCCTGGCTCAGTGTTCCTGTGGGTACCCTCCTCTGTCTTAACACAGCATGGAAGCAAAGGAGCTGCTTCCTGGGGACTCAGGGGAGCTGGGGTGGCTGAGCGCGGGGAATGGAAGACACAGCAGACTTCCCACTTCTTACAAATCAAACCTTCAGCCGGACGACAGAAGCTGGGCCCAGAGCTCCCTGACTGCACACAGACAGTAGGGCCAGGGTAGAGACAGCACTTGGGGAAGATTTCAGGGCACCAGGGAGCACCAGTCACAGAATTGCCTCCCTTTCACTTCTTGACACCCTCTGCTCTTGGCTTCCACCAATAAAAAGTTATTTCTTCAACAGTTGAAAATCTTTGTTCTCCAAGAGTTCACCACCAAACTGCACAAAACCTGGGCAAGTGGCTGCTAAATCTTCTTGGATAACAACTTCATCCCCTCTGGACACACCCACTAAGTCCCACCTTGTTGTCAGCACCCAGCTTCACCATAGGGATTGAGCATGAGACCCACGGCCCTGAACTTCAAGAATCTACATGATATTTACTGGTGGCAAAGCCCAAAAAAATCAGTCAAATCTATTGGGTGTCCCCCATGTAAAACATAAAGTATGAAATTAACACATCACCCCTGGCTTGAAGGACTTTACTGTGAGACAAGGGGCAGAGCGAGAATAAACATGTATTGAACGAGCTGCCGTTGCCTGAGCGCCATCCACACGCCACGTAAGATTCCCTGCCAAAGAAAGAGCCGCTGAATTGGACTGTGAACGTGGAAGAAAGGGTCAGCGAGGGTGGAGCATTTGATCCAGGCCCAGCAGGCAGGAATCTGCTCCAGCAACAGGGACTGTGAACACACAGGGAGGGGGTTCAGACCATCACTGGTCCCAGAGGCTGCACAGCAAGAACTGGACAGAGGACAGGCGTCTGGAGAGAGTGCGTCTGCCCAGGAGGAGGGAGAGGGCACAGAAGGCGGCCAGGACCCCAGACCAGACAGCATGTGGCTGAGTGCAGACTCCAGACCCCGCTCTGGGCTCACTCAGTCAGGTCACCCACTGGGACCCAGACACAAATGCAAACAACGGCAAGGCACCTGGCAGGCCACCGAGAGACAGGACAAGGACACGTCTGTGCCCCAGCGCCTGCCCCCCTCTCTGGCATCCCTGCAGATGAGATGAGCTGATTGGGGCTAGACATCCTCACGGCTTGTCACTGAGGTCACCCCCTTGGGCTGAGCCCAGGAGACACATTCCCAGCAAATCCCACAGCCTCCTCCCCTGAATCCCCTTGGACTTGGATGAAACCCCACAGGGCTCTCCCACAGCAAGGCCTATGTTTCCACAGTGCCATCAAAGGGACCCAGCAATGAATGGGCCTGACGCAGGAGGAGGCAGGCGGTGCAGGGAGAACCAGGGGCCTGTGAGAGGGACGACAGCAGGACTCTTCCTAGAAGTTGGGGGCCAGAGAAAGTATCCTGGGGAAACGAATTGAGAGTGAGGACTGTGATCCAGCATCAGCTAAGCCAAGGTCCCAGCTGGGCTGGGCAACTCAGGCTGACTGGGAGCAGGACGGCACGTGCTGCTGGGTGGTGGCAGGTAGTAGGAGAGAGCTCACAACCTGGCCAGGGTGGCAAGCATGGAGGGGCACGGATGCGCAGCACCCACAGCACCTCCCCCAGTACCTGCAGCCCCACCCCCGTACCTGTCCCTGGGACACTGGGAAACGGGGTCTTTGCAGATGACCAAATTAAGATGAGGCCGTTACCCCAGCTAATCCAAGGTAACTGGCATCCTTATAAAAAAGGGCAAGTGGGCTCAGTGCCTGTAGCTCAGCGGCTAGGGTGCTGGTCACCTGCTCCGAGGCTGGCGGGTTCGAACCTGGCCCAAGCCTGTCAAACAACAGCAACAACAACAACAACAAAATAGCTGGGCATTGTGGCGGACGCCTATAGTCCTAGCTACTTGGGCAGCTGAGGCAAGAGAACCACTTAAGCGCAGGAGTTTGAGTTAAGGTGAGCTGTGACGCCACGGCACTCTACCAAGGGTAACATAGTGAGACTCTGTCTCAAAAAAAAAAGAAAAGAAATGAGGGAAACTCTGAGCTCCCCAGCAAGAGGGAGGGGCCTAATGGCTTGGCAAGGGGAGGGATAGAGCCACCACCCTGGCCCTCTGCCCACATGCCCCCACCATGCACTGCATGGATTCTGCAGAGCCTGTAGATTTGAGTGTCCCCTAGAGCGCACGCTGGCCTCCAGCACTGTCCAGAGCTTGCCCTGAAGTGGCCTGAAGAGCTCTCCTGCTCTGCAGCTTCTGTTCCCAAGGGCCCTTCCGTGGAGCAAAGGGGAGCCTTCGAGTGAGTGATGAGCCACAGGCGCCCTGAGGAGAAGGTGACATCAGAGAAGGAACAACAGGCAGGGGCAGCGCCCTCCCCAAAGCCCAGCCTCTCACTCTGACAGAGCCCCACAGGACTCAGGGGCACAGAGTCAACACAAACAGCGACCTGGCCTCCACTCCTCAGCTCTCCCCCTCCACTGTGGGTCATGTGCCAGGCCTCCGCACCAACAAAGGAGCAGAGAGCAGGCCCGAGAGTGCTGCCAGCCCCTGTCAGCGAACCTCCCCCCAGCGAGCAGAATGGAGGGGCAGGACTGTGCCTCGTTCCTGTTTCCAGCGACCCCGCAGGACAGAGTTCTAAGAACCTTCCAATAACCCCACAGGAGACAAAGCCAGCAGTGCCTTCTGAAACTTCAGAGAAAAGTAAATTAATGGTGGACCATCACAGGCTCTCCTGGCAGGTGCGTTCCTCCCCACCCCACCCCACCCCGTGAACTACTCCCACGACTATAGGAATTCTCTAGCTCTTTTATAGCTGACCATTTCTCTAGCATCCGGAACTTTCCATTAACTGGAGCATCTAATTGCTGACCATGTTGGAGCTTAATTTACCCCAGCTCATCCACCTGCTGCATGCCAGAAATTGTGGCTTCTTTTTTATGCCTCTACAGCACCTATCAGAATGCCCTACTGGGCCCCACTGGGGTCTTTAAATTACACACACAGCTCATGTTCTTTTCTATTTAAACTCAATCCTGGCCCAGCCCTGGCGCAAAGCCAGAGTGACTCGGGGTGCAGCAATGCACAGAGATCTTTGCTTCCTGCTCTACTCTACTCTCCAGTCACTGTGCTCGACTCAGCTGCTCTTGGAAGTTTTATTCCCTGTGATTGTGGGCGCCAGGCCCTTAGGAGGCCATCTGGATTCTCGACACCACTGGCAGTGCTACTGGCTTTTTTGAGCTGCCAAAGTGAGAGTGCTTCTGCAAAATAACCCTTGCCCTTGACACCTCTCCTGGAAGCAGATTCACTTTCTTTGAAAGCTAATTTTATGAAATGCAGAATACTGTATCTCCTACATTAATCAAAAGTACAGCTTTCACACTCAACTTCTGCCCCTGCTAACAGCAGAGATGTAGCAAACAATGGGAACTGTGTCGCCTGAGAGCAGACAATTAAGCCTCTTGGCCCATGTGGAGGATCTCAGATCATCACCAAATTGGGTTTTTACCTACTCCACAAAGGGCAGCAAGGCCTAAGCATGGATTTGGGAGGGGGTCTATGGTGGACAGACCCCAAGATTTCCCCAGTGATCCCCACCTCCTGGTGCTCACACCCTGCGGCAATCTCCTCCCCTTCAACATGAGCAGCATGCATGCTTTGGTTCTAGCCAACAGAATACGACCAAGGTGATGGGATGGTTCTTCCACAGTTTGTTTACACAAGGCTGTAACTTCTGTCTTATGGGCAGACTCTCTCGCTGCTGGCTCTGATGAAACAAAGGAAACTGCACACCCAGGAACTAAGGATGGGTTCTACCAACCGCCAGTGGGGAACCAAGGCCCCTGTCCAACAGGCCAGGAGGAACTGAATCCTACTGACACTGTGTAAGCTGGGAACAGACCCACCCCAGGGGAGCCTTCCCATGAGCCCACAGCCCAGCTGACTCCCCTACCACAGCCTCCCGGGAGTGGGGGCTGAAGCAGAGCATGCAGCTAGGCGGGCCTGAATCCTGACCCAGGAGAGGGTAAGCATGTCTTGCTTCATGACACTCCGTGTGATCACTTGTTATGCAGCAACAGATAACTCACGCCAAGTCACACAGATCTGGGTTCCAGTCTTCCATCCATCATCTACTGTCTGTGTGCTCTTAGGCTAGTTACTCAGTATCTTTAAGCCCCTGTTTCCTCATCGGTAAAATGGTGACAATAATCACAATCATTCCTATCTCCAGGGGTGGTTGTGAGGATAACAGGAGACAATTGGTTGAGAGGGTATGAACGTTTTTCAACTCAGCTGTTCTCAACTAGGTTTCCTTCAGGGGGTTAAACCCTAATGCTCCTGTAGGCCATCGTGGTAAGAAACTAAATTCTGTCCTGAGCATCAGAATGGTACCCAATTCTCTCCTGAGCATGAGCATGGTGGCTCCTATCTGTAATCCTACCACTTTGAGAGGCTGAGGCAGGTGGATTGCTTAAGCCCAGGAGTTTGAGACTAGCCTGGCAACATAGTGAGACCTCATCTCTATAAAAAAATTATTTTTTTGGCATAGTGGAACACATCTGTAGTCCGAGCGACTGGGGAGGCTGAGGCACGAGGCTGGCTTGATCCCAAGAGTTTGAGGTTGCTGTGAGCTATGATGACACCGCTGCACTCTAACGCCAGTGACAAAGTGAGACTGTCTAAAAAAAAAAACTCAACTAACAAATGATGCAAGCTATGTACCATCCTTGGAAAATTTGAGAAAAAGTCACACACATTTTTTTCTGTGTGGCTTAATTCTCTTATGGAATCCCAGGTAAGAAAGGCTGCAAGTAGGTATCCAATTAATAGGATCTCTGTCTTTATTACTGTTGTACATTACATCAACTGCCTCAGTTCTCTGGAGAAAGGAAGAAATTCAGTAATGTGTGATCAGGGCTCTCCTAAGCCCCCTACCTACTCCACCCACCAATTAGCCCAGTAGACAGATCCTGGAGTAATGTAACAAGAACAGTATTTCTTCCCCAAAACAAGAATTTTTCCTGTACATTCTGGGCTCAGGGGTACATCCATTTTAACTCTCCAGGACTCAAATTTGGCAGGACAGAAATAAAAATAATGCCCCCAACCATTAACTGCTGCCCTTTCCAGGGATTATGTTGGGCCCTGCAGTTTGTGTCTCTCGTGGGCAGAGCTCTGGGCTCACCCACATTTCCTCTGGGAGGCTGCGCCGACCCCTTCTGCACTGGGGTCATCTGGGTCTCGGCTCAGACAACAGCTGGACCAAAAGGCGGGGTTTCCGCAGTGCCGCAGTGGCTCTTGATTGGTTTGGGGGAGAGACTGCACCAAAGGAGTCATTTTAATGAAACAGATCAAGCACTAGCCAGTCTTCAGAGAAAACAGAAAGCATTTAATCCTTTAATTTCTGAAATTTGAACTGACATCGGGGATCCTTGAAGAGCTCTGTGAAGTAAGGCGACTCCCGCTCTCCAGACCCCAGGCTGTGCGTGAACTGCACGGGTATCTGGGAAATACAGAAGTTAGCAAATTATTTCTCATTCCACACAGAGATAAACTCTGTTCATTACGCATGCCACATTCTGCTCTTCGGCATAAAAAGCAGCTTCTGAAGTCAGCTCCTCTGACAAACACGGCTTGTTATACAAATGGGTCTGTGTGTTAAAGGCGTGCGAGAAGCAGCCCTCCACCGCGCGGTTCCCTTCCCCCCAGCTCTGACTCATAAAAAGTTCTGGTGCCACCGAACCACAGTTTCCACCGACGACATTCAGTACATGTTCATAAAACAAGAAGAGGTGCTATGTACCTAACACACCAGGACACACGTTTTTAACAATGGAAAATTTCAAACAACGTGTAAAAACAGTCATCAACACTTCTGACTCTAAAAACCACCTTCTGGGTAGAATCAAAAGCATCGGAGTTCAGACATAGTGGCCTGCCACGCATCTGAAGTCTCGTTCTGACCAGGCTACTGACTCCTGGCACTGGCTGCCCTGGGAACATCTCGGTTAGCCGGTACCCTCAGGTGATCTCGAGAACGGGATCCAGACAATATTAATATTTTCCCAGCAACCAGACAGGGTCGTAGCCATCACCTGAGACCACCAGGGGTGTACGAGGATTTGAGCAACAGAGTTGAGACCTGAACATCACCCGAGCTTAGAGGGAACAAAGCCTTTGTAAGCCACGCCTTGGAGAAATTTGGGAGGAAGAATAAAAAGCCAAGAAGGTTCAAAGGTGTCTGGGCCAGGTGGGCCTGGGACAGACAGCAGAAGAGCAGCACCAAGGGCCAGGAGGAAGAGATGGAAAAGAAGGGCAGCTCCGCAGAGGGCGGCCACCTGCCAGCGGCTCTGGGGTTATAACACAAAGGAGAGGTGGTGGCTGAGTGAAGGTAAATCCAGGCTGAGATGTGCTGGCTTTTAAGCACAGTAAAAGTTCCTTTTACCTGGTCTTCCTTCCTCAACCAGGAGCAGGGAACCTGCGGCCTCAAGGCCACACATGGTCCTCCAGAACCCCAAGTGTAGCCCCTTGACTGAATCAAAACTTTATAGGACAAATTCCTGTATTAAAAAAGACCAAAAGCAGCCAGGTGGTTCATGCCTGTAATCCCAGCACTCTGGGAGGCCAAGGAGAGAAGAGCCCTTTAAGCTCAGGAGTTTGACACTAGGCTAAGTAAGAGCAAGACCCCATCTCTACTAAAAATAGAAAAAACTAGCCAGGCATTGTGGCAGGTGCCTGTGGTCCCAGCTACTCGGGAGGCTGAGGCAGGAGGACCCCTTGAGCCCAAGAGTCTGAGGTTGCTGCGAGCTAGGCTGAGGCCAGGGCACTCTAGCCCCGGTGACAGAGTGAGATGGAAAAAGAAAAAGGGACCAAATGGTGGGGTTTCTGCAGTGCCGTGGTGGCTCTTAATGGGTTTTGGTGATTTGTTTTGTACATTTGACTTCAGTCAAAAGCCACACTCAAGAATCCAGAAGGCCACACGTGACCCGGAGGCTGCAGGTTCCCCCAGAGAGCCAGACCCGGGGCCCATCCTCTGTTCAACGCCAGGGGGCAGCAGGCGGCGGTGCACTGAGAGCCAGGGAGGAGGGCTATTCGGTAAACTTTCAGGGAGTCTGAGGCTGTTTAACCATCAGTGACTTGAAACCAGCCATGACAGGAGCACTTACACCATAGGAACTGGTGAGTGCCGCTGACTGTTGTGGTCACCAGCAGTAATGACGCCCTGGGCCGTGGGTGTCACTCCACCGGCTCAGTTTGTACACCAAGAGTCAGTCATGTTTCTCACGTACCTGTTTGTGCTGGCTGTACTTTTTACCATAATTTCATAAACAAATTAAACATTATAGTGAATAATGAAACATACTATAAAAAGAAAGATAGTTGTTTCTATGAAAACTAAGTCAAATATATAGAAAGATTCAATAAAAAGTAAATTGCTTAATGAATGCTATCAAATTATAGGGGATTGATGTAACTATAAAATATGGGGGAGGTCGTAAAACTCTAGAAGGACTCTGTACTCTGATTGCTTCACAAGCGTCCTTAAGTTCCCCTCCACTTTGAAGAAATCTAAACCAGAAGCTGTAGACAAGGAATCATCAGGGGATCTGAGACAAAGATGGAACTCACCCACCCTGGGGACATGGAGAAAAGCTTGGCCCTAAACCAAAAGATCAGTAGTCAGTATTCATGCGGGTTTAAGGTTTTAAATTAAAATTCTTAACCTACGTACCTGTAATTATTATGATTATTCTAAGTGATATTTTTAAATTAATTGATTAACGACTCAACCTAGCAGGATCAGCAGTCAAGCAGTGGCAGCCATCTGCCAAGGAGTGGTGGCTGAAGGCACCAGAGCAGAAGGCAAGGAGCAAAGATGGGAGAAACCAGCACACGTCATGGGGAGAGAGGACTCCAGAGGCAGGAGGGGTGGCAGTTACTTTAGTGTGTTCATTCAACCAGGACGGGGGCTGCGCCTTGGATCTGCATGGGGTAAAATTCAACTCTGGGTATGCCTGTGGGGGTGTCTGGGAAGAGGCTGAGGGACGAAGGTGGCCTGCACTAGTGTGGGTGGGCACATTACCTGAGGCCTGAACAGAACCAACCAGCCAAACATCCTGGGAGTAAGCGGGAAGCATGGGCCTTGTAAGTCAGGCTGAGACTTTGCCTCCCCTGCAGCCTTAAGCCTGCAGATTTCAATCTGGAGCTGACACTGCCAGCTCTCTGGGCTCTCAGGTTCTCGGCACTCCGGCTCTCCTGGCCTCCACCTACTGACTACAGATCTTGGGATCTGTCGACCTCCACAGTCACGTGAGCCACCTTCTTATGATAAATCTCTTTGTAAATGTATATGTGTACACACACACACACACACACACCAGTGGTTCTGTTTCTCATGAGAGCTGTGACTTATACAGAAGATATCTAGGACATGGCCCTGGGGCCTTCCCTCCCAGCTCTGTCACTATGGTCTGGGCATCTGCCACCCCCCACGAGAGGGCAGATCACAGCCTTGGCCTGCAGCAGGTCCTCGGTAAAGCCAACAGAAGACGACTTGGACAAAGGGTCAGTCAGTCGGCAGAAAGTCAAGGGGGTGAGGGCAGAGGAAGGTCCCCACACTGGGTACATCTGTCGGTGACAGCTGTGGCAGGAGAAGCTGTTAAGGAGTGAGGACGAGCCCTGAAGGGTCAGAAACAGCAGCCTATGGACTGATGGAGAGAAAGGCCACGGCAGCCACAAAGCCAAGGTCTCCTGTGGTCATTTCACTCTTTTGCCCTCCCAGACAATCTTGTCCCGAAAGCACAGAGAGATTAAAAACTCCCACATCAAAGAGACTTCACTTTGGCCAGGCATTTGGATGCAAGAAGTGCTTGCTTCTTTCTGTCTGTTATATTTTTGAAGCATAAAATATACGGCTAAAGTGAGAGAATATCATTAAAGGTTAATTATGAGAAACTTAAAGGTTATTTTTGCATATCTCACCTCTTGGACAAAAGCCGTTTCCTCATTACCGTGATAGAATATAAATTAATCCGTAAAGCATTTAAAATGCCACAAACTCTTTGCCTTTATCATGATGTTAAATATCATGACAAAGGTGTGCTCCCCCGGTCCGTCTGTGGTGGGAGGTCCTGCCGGAGACCCCCCACTTCCTGCCTCTGTGATCCTGAACACTCTGACCTGAAGCCACTCTGGCCCCCGATCCTTTTCTCTAGATCAAGGAGCCAAGTGCTGACCAACCCTCTCCAAGGGGGCTGTGTCTCTTCTCCCCTCCAGCCCACCTGACTAAAGGGGCAGCACAGGTACAAGGCCAGGGGCACATACATGGGCAACCCGAGCCACACCTGTGCATGGTGTTCAGCCCAGGCCTGCCACATCTCTGGCCCCAGGATAGCTTTGTTTTCAGTCTGTGTGTTGGGTCCCAGGTCCTCCCATTGATCCAGCCTCTGTTTGTGGCTTCTGACAGAAAAGGATGATTCTGGCCTTAATAAAGTTAGACTGGGTTTCACTGAATAATTTATTTGCACACATTGCATTTGAGAAAGTCACTGCTGTTTGTGCTGATGCTACGCTTTCCTGGGGTGAACAGAAAGCCCCACATGCATGAACTGGAAGAGACAGGGCCAGTGTACCCAGAGCGGAGACCTGGAGCTGCCTGGAAAGTTTTCTGTCACTGGGACAACAGGAACAGGAGGAGGATGTCCCAACACATCCAACAGGGCAGCCCCCCCAAAAGTAAGAGGCCCAAACCCGGAGCACCTCCACCCAGTGCAAGGAAGTGAGGTTGGAACATGGAAGAAATACACAGTGGCCCTGTGCCAAAAGTATTGTCTCCTGATCTTTACAGGGAGGGGTTCACAGAGAGCCCAGGAGACCTGGGCTTCCAAGAAACACGAGCTAAGGGAGGCTGTTCAGCTCCGTGTGACTGTGACATGGCCCTTGTATGTCACAAACAAGACTAAGCAGGAGGCTGTTGCCTCCACAAAATGCTGTCATGAAAGGAGAGAGACAGGAAGGATGCCCCAATGCTTATCAAAAGCAGCCCACACCAGCTGCGGCATTTGTGGGGAGAAGGGTCCAGAACCCAAAGGGACGCTCAGCCTGGAGTCAGACTTGGGGTTAATGTTCATCTCTGCCAATTATCAACTGTGTAACCTTAGCAGATCAAGATTGAGATCTTCTTTCTGCAAAATGAAGAAAAATAATCTCAATCTTCGCCCGTTAGAGTGGGGACAAGCATGGCAGCATGGCCAAACTCTTTGAGGAGTGTATATCATTAAAATTATCTCCAGGAATCTCAAGGGAGACAAAGGAAAAGGTCAACCCAGGCCTCTGCAGTCCAATATCCTAGATGTAAGAGGGTGAGTGTGAATGAAGCTAGATGTGGGAGACCTCCAAAGAGCCCAGCAGCCACCTGCTCTGTGCAGTAGCCTGCAAGAAACGCACCTGTGGCACCAGCAACCCGCACATCCTCCCCATGTGGGGTCCAGGTCCATATCTTATGAACCCTCACTTCCCAACAGAGAAATGCCAACACACAGACTGAAAACAAAGCTATGTGACTATCACAACCACCTACAAGCTGCATGCCTCTTCTGCACGTCACCTCATTTAGTCTCAACAATAGCCCTGGGAGGAAATATTCATAAACCCATTTTACAGGAAGGAAAACTGGAGCTGAGAGAGATGAAGCAATGTGTCCACTGTTCCTCTGTTGTCATAGCCTAACACCACTCCCTTAACTCACAGATGGCAGAGCTGCGGTGAGTCTGGGCCTGTCTCCAAGGTCCACACTCAAAATTCACTCTGCCTGCTCCAGAAAGCTCTCCGAGTTTCCTTCTCAATGGAAATTCTGTAAAACCAGGAACAATGAAGATATGGGAGGCAGAATAATGGCCCCCTGAAGATGCTCATGTCCTAATCCCTGGAACCTGTGAATGCGTCAGGTTACAGGCAAAGAAGGAAGAAAGGCGGCAGGTTGAATCAAGATTGCTAATCAGCTGACCCTGAGCTGGGGAGAGGATTCTGGATTACCTGCTGGGCTCAAAGTAATCAGAGGGTCATTAAAAGTGGAAGAGGGAGGCAGGAGAGGAGGTCAGAGACAGAGCAAGAGTCTAAGACAGCAGTTCTCAACCTGTGGGTCCCAACCCCTTTGTAACAATGAAAATACATCCTGCATATCAGATATTTACATTATGATTCATAACAGTAGCAAAATTACAGTTATGAGGTAGCAATGAAAATAATTTTATGGTTGGCAGTCACCAGGACATGAGGAACTGTATTAAAGGGTCACAGCATTAGGAGGCATTAGGAAGGTTGAGAACCACTGGCTAAGAGATGGGTCTTAAGAAGGAGGATGGGGCCATGATCCAAGGGATGTGAGTGGCCTCTCCCACTGGAAAAGACAACAGAACAGATTCTCTGCTGGGACCTCCAGAGGGAATGCAGCCCACTGACACCTTGACCTTAGCCCGGTGAGAACTATGTCACATGCCTACCATACAGAACAGTAAGCTAATGAGTTTGAGTCATTTTATGCCACTAATTTCTCTACAATATGTTACAGAGACAATAGGAAACCACTATTGTAGGCAGGCTTTGGGGACTAGGTTGGGAAGTCCTGGGGATCCTTTTCTTCTGCTGTAGGAACAAGGCCGACCAAAAAGGACCAGGCTGAGCCCAAAAAGCAGCACCATTCCCCAGATCAGAGGACAAGCCAACTTCCTTGAAGAGGCAGGATTCTGACCCAACTTCTAAGAACATTCATTCTCTGCCTCTAAGTGAGCAGCAGCTGTCTTTAAAAATGACGCTGTCCTCTCAGGTTGCTGATTAAATATTACAAGAGGAGCACCCACTCTCCCCTGCAGCGGGGCTGCATAATTCATAGCGGATTCATCTGAAGGAAGCAGCAAAAGACAAGGAGCCGAACTGGGTCAGGCTGGCCCGGCCTGCGTGAGCAATTCAGCTATTAGGTCATTTTAAAACAAAAGGGATGAGCTGTTGCAAGGATTAATCATTGGTTTCTCACCTCTCCTGAAGCACAGTGGCAAAAAATCATTGCAAATCGATGTCTATTAAACTGCCTCTGAACATTCTAGCCCTTCAGGAAAAGAAACTAAAAAAGGAGACAGGGGGATGCTGAAAATTCTAATGGGTTGGGATAGAAGGTTCCATGGCCCTGAAAATGCACTCAGCTCCTTGTTAACAGGAGGACCCCCCCCCCCCAGCAGTTCTTAGAAGCTAGAGACTAGGTGGTATCGTGGTTGCACAAGCAAATTAAGCCATCACCTGGAGCCCGGAGGCACAATCCAGGAAGGAACAGCATGAGTCACTTGCAAGTCAGATAAATTGAATGCAGAATCACCTCTGGCCACGTCAACTCATTTCCAGAATGACCTACGCTCCTTTTCCATGTGTAGGGGAGTCACTGTGGCCAAATATGCCCCCACAGGGAACCAGACAGAAGATGGGGGGCTGAGACCACCCCACCAATGAAGGCGCCAGGCCAAGGCAACTCCACACTGGGCTTCAGGCCCCACAGACTGCTCAGCCAGTGCCCCTCTGAACTGCCCCATCGGGAGACTGGGTATTGGCTAAGAAGGGAAGGGCTGTGCTGTGGACCAGGACCCCCGACCCCCACACACTCAGGACCACTCACCTGCCCTTGGCTGGTGGTCTGTGAAGCCCTACACACAGGATCTTCCCGTCTGGATTCTCAGGACAACAAATGGATTTCAACATGAATTCTATCTCTGATCAATGAGCAGTGGCCATCCAAAACCAGGGTGGTGGTAGGGAGGACTCTGAAGCTGAATCAGCTCACAGGAAAACCGTGTTGTGGGTAGTTACGTCTGCCCAGGGCACTGATGGATTACGTGTAGTTTTCATCCCTAAATCCAAGTCAGTCATTGTAAGGAAAAGAAAACTTAGTCCCCGAAAGACAAAAATGCTTTGCCCAGAAGGTGCATGATGACGTCATGATTAGCTCCTGGCTCCAGGCCTATTCCACCCCTGCCTCAACCCTTCAACCAGCACACGTAATGCACACATAACACATGATATGATAGGCAGCATCTAAGTAAGCCCCTGTGAGCTCCCAGTGCACTGCTCCAGGAATTCCTGCTCCTGTCTGGTCCACCCACACACCCCTGTCTTCCATGTGAGCTGTACCTGGTGGCTCACGTCTAAGAAACAGATTACAGCAAAAATGACACGATGTCACTTACATCATTTACAAAAAGACTCTAGCTTTTGTCTTTTGTAAGTCTCCTGTCAACTTACTCTGATGACACAAGCTGCCACTTGGAGAGGACCGTGTGGCAGGGACTGAGGGCAGCTTCTGGCCAAAAGCCCAGGAGGAACTGAATTCTCTGACAACCACAAAAGTGAACTCAGAGTGGATCCTGCCTCAAGCCAGTGTCCAGCTGAGACTGTGGCCCCAGCTAGCACTTTGACTGCAGCCCTGGGAGAGAACTTGAGGCTGAGGACCCAGCTACACTATCCCAGATTCCTGACCCACAGACTGGTGAAATGACAAATATTTGTTATTTTGAGCTTCTAAGTTTTGAGCAATTGGTTACATAGCAATAGATAATCAATATAATGGTCAATAAATATTTGTTGGTTGAATAAATAAGTTTGAGGCTCTTAGCTTGGCCTCCTGTGCACCCTTTAGATTTCTTGACAACCATATCCTATTTAAAATGCTCTTCTCCATCGTGACGGTCAGTGTTGAGAATAAGTCTCAGTATTTCCTGTAAGCTGGTCTTGATGTGGGGGATTTTCACAATGTTTGCATGTCAGCAAAAGATTTGATGTCTCCATCAATTTTGAAGCTTAGTTTATCAGGATACTGAATTTAGGCCTGAAAATTATTTTGTTTGAGAAAGTTAAAGGTAGATAACCATTCTATTGTGGCTTGGAGAGTCTCAGCTGAAAAGTCTGCTGTCACCCTGACAGATCAGCTTAATTTATAACCACCAAGATGTGGAAACAACCTAAATGCCCATCAACCCAGGAATGGATTGACAAACTATGGTATATGTATACCATGGAATACTATTCAGCCATAAAAAAGATGGTGACTTCATATCTTTTGTATTAATCTGGAGTTGAAACATATTCTTCTAGAAGTAAAGTTTTACTAGAATGGAAAAGCAAATATCCAAAGTACTCAATATTAATATGAAGTCTGTAGAAAATCTAATTCATACCCACATAGGAGAAAAACTAAATTCAATTCAAACTGGGAGGATGGAGAATGAGGGAGGGGGGAGGAGAGAGGGGGAGATTGCTCTCACTGAAGGAGCACAACGTAAGGGTGTATGGCACACCTCTTGGGTGCAGGACAAAACTACAAGAGGGACTCCACCTAATAAATTCAGTCAGTCAATCAATAAAACAAAATGCTCTTCTCCATTGATCATGTAATGTGGACTCCTCAGAGTTTCTTTCCCTTCTCCTTTCTGGACACTGTTTATCCCATGGATTGCACGGTTGTTTCTGGCAGTCAAGAATGGCACGAGATGTCAGCCCATCCTTCTGCACAACTGCAAAAAGCAGAGCTGGGGAACAACAGGGCTGTGTGCACTCATGGCACAGGACCACCTTGAGCTGCTGTTCTGAACGGATTCCTGGTGAGATGATCTAATAAATGAATAAAAGCACTAATCACATTTCCTGTCCTTAGTGTTTAATGCCCTTCACTCGTTTACCCCTCAAATCATAGGTACTACTAGGATTCCCATTATACAGATGAAGAAACTGAGGCACAGGGTAGCTTGCTGCTAAGGAATGGCAGAACTGGACTTCAGACCCAGAGCCAGGCTCTTGGTCACCATGCACTTTGGGATGAGTTCCTTTCAGGGTTTCTCAACCTCACCACTATCGACTTCAGGGGCAGAATGATTCTTTGATGCGAGAGGCTGCCTTGAGCACCATAAGAGGGTCACCAGAGTCAATGGCCTCCAATGGATGCCAGTAGCAGGCCCCTCCCATTGCAACCACCATAACATCTCCAGACATTGTCAACTGTCAAATGTCCCAGAGTTGGGGGTAGGGCTGGGCACCCAGGGACCCATCAGGGTTGCTTTGTAAACACTTCCATGTACCGACAAACAGGCTTAAGTGCACACAGGCTAGAGTCCTGGTTTGGGCAGGCCCTGCCGCCCCACAGCGCCTTCCTAGATACCTGTTGACCAGGCCATGTCGTGCCCTTGAGGAGAGCCCTGCAGCAGGAGGGGCAGTCCCCAGGGAATCTTCTCTGCACTGTGTCCAACCCCTGCTAGGCCCCAGCACAGGAAACACAAGAAAAGACATCCCAGCAGTACCAGCTCGTGGGGAAGCTCCCTGGCTGGGATGCTTGGTTTTCATGCCATCTTCCTGCATTCCACAGCCACTAGAACCTTGGAATCATTTATGCCAGAGCCACCAATTAATGTGCTCTCTGTGTGGCTTCAGGATGAGAAAAGTCCAAGGGCCATTCCTTCTGTTCCTCATCAGGGCACATTGTCCCCTAAACAAAGTTGACGGCCTTCTGACTGAAATTCACCCTTACAAATGTTGCTGTGCTGTTTTTCCCGATGAAATCTATTGAATCTGATTGATCTTGGCCCGTTCTGCATTCCTCCTGCAGCTTTGTACACACACACATGCGCACACACACATGCACACCAGGCACCACTGTGTGTGCGTCTGGGACTCACTCTCCAGTTGTCTCAGATGCGCGTGACTTGTCTCTCCAATTAGATTAGGGGCCATGTTTTTCTACCACCTTTGTAACCCCATGGTGTCTCCTACAAACCTATGCATGCAGTAGACACTCAGTAAAGGCTTGTCGAGGAATGCTAGCCATTACAGAATTGCATTTCGAGGCACTGTCTCCCCGCCCCACCTGCCATCCACCATCTCAGATGACACAGACTGTCCCTGCCGGTTTCGCAACATCTCCCCAGAGACAGCCATTCCAATCTGCACGTTAGTGATAGTATCTTATCCTCCGAATTAACAAGACCATTATCCCAAACCAGATCTAATCCTGTACCTCCCTGAGTCACACCAGAAAGGCAAGGTATTAAGCCATCTGCCTATTGGAAGCCACTTTTCCAAGCCAATTAGAAATAATTTTAGGAGAGCAGGTTGGTAAGATGCAACATCAAATGCTCTCCTCTGAAACGAAGGCTTACTGCAGGATCAAGTTCTTCAGAGCAAACAAGTTTCACTGGAAAATTATAATGAACGCTCGGTGATACAGAGAAACAGTGCTCTACAGGGTTATAAATACTCCCAAGCGCTCCGCTACTTGGGGGTGGTTAAATTATTTTAAAGCACTAAGAAAGACAGTGAAGTTGAGAAAAGCACTCAAATGTGAGAAAGAAAGTTCTGGGCTCCAGTCCCAACTTCTGTGGCTAATTAGCTGAGTGACCTTGGGTAAGGAACATAATCCCTGGGTCTGGGACTCCTCGTGCTTGAGCAGAGGGAGCAGCTGGACGGGAAAGAAGGCACAGCCTTGGTTTCTCTCTCCCTCCCTTCCCCACTCCATCTCCCCTCCCCTGCCTTCTCCACCTTCCCTCTCTGTCTCTGTCTCTCTCTCTTCCTTCTCCTTCCCTTCCTCCCTTCACCATTCTCCCCACCCCACTCCGAGGAATCCCTGGGCATTACCTACTTTGCAGGGCTAAGAAGATGGAGATCCCAGATTTGAAAGGGCTTTGCAAGTTATAAGCAGCTTACGAGGTGCTAAGGAACCTTCTGTATGCTCTGTGGATCTGGGCTACAAGCAGTTTTACAAATTATCACAAACCAGATCTAGAAGAAAATCAGATAGTCAGAAAACAGAAATGAGAAACTAAACTGTAGTTAGCCCTTGACTGAGAGTGTTAATACATAAGAAATCGCTGTGCATACCTCCTAAAATGCAGTGGGAAAACCCAGCTATGATATCATAATAGTGACTTTGAGGCACCTGCCTCACTCATCATTCTTTTGCTGGGATGTATATCTGGATCATATTTGGTTTTGGCTAAGGGTAAATCGTGTTGCAAAAATCCTGAACAAACAATAAACAGCTCAAAGCAAGGGCCTGGTGCTCGGAGGAAGGAGCGGTTTGGTGCCCTTCAAGGGGAATTCCCCAGCAGACTCAGGGCATTCTCCTGCCCTGATGGTCACATTACTTCCGCAAACTCAGACACTTTTCCAGATGATGAGCCCTAACTTTCTGGCAAGGGGTAAACTCACAAAGCAATGACCTTAACTTAGTAAATTAATTCCAAAGCACAATTGTTTTCAATCTTCTTTTAAAATCAGCCTTCGTTAATCTAGATTTAATGACATAGGAAATGGAAATTCCCTTAATAAAATAAGTTATGAATATTTATCATCCCATTTTACCTGAAAATTGAATAATTCATCAATTAACTTTACTATTAATTATTTAATGCAAAATTAATAAACTGCAAAACTCATACATATCCTTGCAGACCCTCTGGCGCTGGGTAAGAAAATTAAGCACCAGAGGAACGGCGTAACTACAGGTAATCCCAGGCGTCCACTGATGGGATCTATGGGGTTAAGGCTGGAGTTTCTCTGCAAGACTCGGAGCCACTTACTCACGGAATTCTGCACCACAGCCAAGAAAGAACTCAAAGTTTGGCAATTATTTCTAGAGAATGATTCTCCTATGCATTCTCTGTGTTATCCATCACTAGCTTCCTCACTGGCCACATTTTTCTAACATATATGGGCCCGTGGTGTGACATCACAACAGCCAGCAAGGACCCTCTTCCCTGGAGACAACTTCCTCCCTGGAAGCTGGATTAGGACCCCAATCTGAAGAGGAGGGACTGAGCACACAGAGATAGGAATAAGTTAAAAAGGATCACAGATTGTAAGGGGACGATGGGTCAGGGGAGAGTGAGCCAGACGCTGAGCAACTGGCATTTGAGAGGGACAGAAGCTTGGCACCCCCAAGTCCCCCAGAGAAGCCTGGATCACTGAGAGTTCTTCTGCCCCTCCAGACTCATACAGTCTGAGGTGTCTGAGAGGACGTGGGTAGCTTTAGTTGGACAGGGCCTCAGTCTTCCCATCAGTAAAATGGGTATCTACAAAGGCACGTGAGAGCACTCAGGGTCTTTCTACTCCCACTCTGGAATTTTATCCTCCATCCCAGGGCAATCAGGGTGAGGGAGTTAACATCTACTTACTTAATTGCCCCATTCCAAAACCCCCACTAGGAAGCCCCACTGTATCTCCTCAAAATTGCAGTTCTTATAAATTCTCTGTCCTGTTCACCACCGCGTCCCCAGGCGCAGCACTGCCCCTGGTGAATGGTAAATAATCCAAGAGTTTTCACTGAATAGTCAGAGGCACAGATGATAGCCAACAACTGCAAGGAGGTGACGATTTGGTGTCCTGCAGTTCAGGAAGGAAAGGCTCAGTCCAGTCCTGGGAAAAGACAGAACTTCCTCAAGAGAGCTCTGCCACCCCCAAGATCAGAGGGCCACATTCCCTAATGCTGGTGGGCCTAATTAATTATCCCGAGCCCATGCCAATGGGTGACAATGGAGACAGGAAGACTGTGGATTTTTTTTTTTTTTTTGGTGGGAAAATATGTGGAAATGGCACATTTCACTGTGTAGGCTGGGCTCCTGGAGGGAAGCAAAAGTCCCCCCATCCATTTTAACCCCTCCATCATTGCACAGACTTCATCCTTCCGGTAACTTCATCGCCCATCTCTAGACCTTTCCCCAAACCTGGTGGGGGCTCATTTCCCTGATGTGTGGGCCGAGGCATCAGCTGCCATTTTATACCCAACTCAGTTCCACCTCGGCCAAAAGTCCTGTGCCTGACAAGATGCCAAAAGAGGAAAGAAAAAAACCCCGGTTCATATGCCCGCTCCCCAACCCCAAGGGGATGACGGGACACCAAAAAGCAGGCCCAGAAATGCTTCAGTGAGTTCCCACGCCCTTGGTTCAGCCAGGATCTTCCCCTCCTGCGTGCAGCTGCCCAGCCTGGACTCTGGCTCCCTGTCCTCCCCCCACGTCACCTCAAATTCAGCAATAAGCTCTCCACTGAGTGAGGTCAGGGAGGACTGATGCATAAAAACTAATTTTTTCTTTTAGAAGAAATTTTCCTCTACCCCAAAATGTTCATCTTATTAAAACATAGAACAAATAGAAGGAAATTTTTCCCAGAAATTCTTTCTTAAAGACAACAGTGACCAATGTAGCAAGGCGTATGTGGGAGGGTTTTGGTGCCTGTGTGTATATGTGTGTGTTTATAAGCATGCATGTGTGTGAGGGTGTATTGTGTGTTTCTGTGCTGGATCAGCCATGGATTGGGTGCTGTATATTTTTGTATGTGCATATGTGTGCTGTGTGCACACATGCGTGTATCATGCCTGTGTGTCTGTGTGTGCCTGAGCATGTGCACATAGTGCATGTGACTGCGCATGGGCATGCATGCTGTGTGTTTGTGTATGTGCCTGTGTATGTATAAATGCAAACACACACACAAAGCAGAAGCTCATGTGGAAAGTGGGGTATGCATTAAAGCTGGAGAATCAGGACAGATTTCCTTCCTTTATCTTTGGCTTATTTTGAAATTTTTAGAAGGCTCCATAATAAAAGACTGTGGAAAATCTGAGAATAGCAAAGACAGCGATATGTTCCAGCCACGCAGAACAGCCTGGAGCACCCTGACGACTTGGTTGCTCCCTGGGCCGCAGTAACTGTAGACGGTCGGTCGGTTGTGTGTTCGGAGAACGACGACCTCCCCCCTACACCTTGCAGTGCTGAGAGTGCACAGGCACTCTTTCCCCCACCTCCCCCGCAGCCAGCCGCGATTTACAATGGTGATTTTCACCCAGTGTGCCATGAAGCCATGAACATTTTTAAAGATCATTAATTAAATTATTTTCAAAAGTTCAAAACACAGTAAGTATATTCTTTTTTACCTTTTTTTTTCTGATCAACATAATTTAAGTGTGCTGCAGAAGTTTAACTACAGCTTCAAGTGTGCCGTGAGATGAAAAAGGTTAAAAAACACTGATTAGTAGATCAGAATTGACAATGCCAATCCCAGCCATGGCAGAAGTACCAGACAATCCTAATTTTTCAAATCCAGAGGTGGTGAAGATCTAAGAATAAACTGGTCAGTGGCGTACACAGAAAGAAATGACAGTAGACGGCCCCTGACAGGGGGTGCCAATGCCCATCTACTTGTGTGACCTCAGTGCCAGTGAGCATCTTGTTATCAGAAATATTAATCATCGCCAGGCCGTCCTGCTAGAGATGCCAGCAGGCGTCACCCTAGGTGAGCAGTTTCCAGCCAGGGTGCCCGGCACCCCAACGTGCATCACAGGTACCCTGACACGAAGCCACCTGCCATACTAAACCCTCGCCCTGATGCTATCTAAGGAAGACACGTTCGCAACCATGGAAAGATAAAAGGCATCAGATGCCATAGTCAGGGGACATCCATGGCATACTAGATGGCCCTGGCAGCCCCCAAGACCCCTGGAGTTCTGCTCAGGGAGAGTCACCTCGCCCTTTGTGCCAGCGCCAGGACAGGCTCTGAACGAAGGTGGCGCCCTACAGAGGGTGGGAGGAGCCAGCCCGGGGCGCAGGTGGACTGGCTGCGCATGCGTCTTGGCACACAGGGCGTGTGTGCGTGTCAGCAGCGGGGTTTCTTTAGCCCGGAGCACTTGTGCATTGAGAAATCTCAAAACTGCATTTTGAGGTGTTGCTTTCTGCAGACTGAAAAAGAGAAGAAAAGCAAGAGAGTGAAACAGCAAGTTAGCCTGAGAGCGTGCGTGAGACGAGGAGGAAAGAGAGAAAATGAGAAAACTAGGGCGCAAGTCCCACTCCGGACACCTCTGGGTGGAGGCGACGAGGAAGTGAGGGCGCTGGTGCAGAGAGGGAGGAGCGAGCCCGCAGGTCCCAGCCCAGGACGGTACAGGAACGCAAACAAGCATAACCCTGCCAGGACAAAGCTCAGGGGACGCAGATGGCACGGATAAGAAGTGTCAGCGCAGTCTGGGGAGCCTAGGGGGTCGGAGGGGTGGTGTAGACGCAGGGCCGGTAACCCACGCAGCAGAGTACAGGTCCTGAAATCCCAGGGCAATGCCGGGAACGAGCTAATTGGCTGGCAGAGCCCCTGCCAGAGCCCGGAAGGACTCATGAATAGGGAGCGGCAGGTGCCACAGAAGGCGGAGGTTAGGAATGGGGTGGGAGGCTGGGGAGGCTGCGGATCAGTGTGGGGCCCTACAGCCAGGCAACCCCCCACCTGGCCTCTGCCCCACCGGAATCGTGTTGCTTCTCTGGAGAAAGGGAGTTCCCAAGACTCTGAACTTGGGAACAGCAGAAGAGAAGCAGCAGACGGCAGGCTATAAACGGGGAGAATTAGTAAGAGCTCCCACACTGAATGGTGTCTTTCCCAGCCCCTGCCCGGCCTGGATCCCAGACCACTGGCGCAGCACACTGAGGGACCCCTCTCAGAGAACTCCAGTGGTGCCAGAGGAAAGATCTAGAAATGCAGAATCTCAGAGCCCCCCAACCCAAGCTGGCTCCCTCCTGAAGGAGCCCCTCCCACAGATGAGGATGAGCCAGGCGAGTGGCACCGCAGGAGAACTAAGCCCTCATTTAGCCTACGAGGAAGTTTGGAAGAAATGTCTAAAACCGACAAATCAAGAAATAGCAGAGTAAACATGTTTAGAAATCAGGAGGTAAATATCAGAACCCACAGCGTGGAAAGAAACCACCCCTGGGGAAGCAGGATTGAGCTGTAGGGCAAAGGATTCTATTATTTCTTGCAAGCTTTGGAGAACTATTTGACACATGCAACTATTTGAGACATGTATATTTTTTATAAAAATTAAAATAATAAGAGAAAGTAGGGAGTAGGAGCCATGGCTGGCAGCTGCCTGACCCAGGGAGAAGCTGAAGGCACAATGACGCCTCTCTCCTGCTTTCTCAGGGAAGCCAGGGCCGGCACACCCAGCTCTGATGAGTGATGATGGCCCATCACTTCTGCTCTCATTACTGGGACAGGAACACGTGGCCACACGTCTGGCACCACAACTTCATCAAGTGGCTAAGCACAGCTGAGAACATGTGGGGCTCATCCATCCTGAGACCAGGATTGTGGGACATTCTCTCCACCCAGGTACCGATGCCCTCTGGACACAGAGGGGGGCCTTCCTGGGCTCCTCCCACTCTGACATTTTGTATTCTCTGATTAACTCAGATAAAAGAACTAGAATCTGGGGCAGGCCCACTTCCACCCGGAGGCTAGGGACTCCCCACAACTGTCAAGATACCACCAGACACTTTATCAGCACCCAGGTCACAGCTCCTTCCCCGCCTCCTCTGGGAAATGTATAAACACTAGAGACAGAGGCCCTCCAGGTAAGGCCTCGGGCATCCGGGGCTCCCTGTGGGTTGTGACAGACACCCACAAGCTCCCTCACTCTTGCTGTCTGGTTAATGGTGATATGGGGTGGACTTGGTCTAGGGTTTGCTCAATACATTAGGCAAATGCTGAGTGAAGCTCTGTACCATGACACATCGTTAAGTTAATTTGAGAGCAGGTCCCCAGTTCAGCATCATGCAAAGGTTACTGCATTGAAAGGATTGCTGACCCAGTTTATTTTTTCTTTACAGTTCCCAAGTACAGAGTCCCTGAAATGATCTGAGTAAGGACTGCCAGACTGCCGTCCTCCGGACTCTGGCCATGACCCGTCGGCCCCCCAGGCACACTGCAGCCCCCCTCTCACCTGCCGTCCTGCCCACTGAACACCTGAGACAAGGTCAGCAGGAAGAATGCAGGATGTTTTTAACTACGGTAAAATATATACAACATAAAGTCAACCGTTTTTAAGTGTAGACCTGAGTGGCATTGAGTGCATTCTCACTGCGGCCCAGCCATCACCCCCACCTCCAGAACCTTTTGTATCTTCCCCAACAAAACTCTGTCCCCAGTAAACACCAACACCCCACTTCTCCCTCCCCCAGCCCCTAGCACCCACCACTCTATGTTCTGTCTGCATTTGACTATTCGGGATACCCCAGGTGTGCAGTATCGCGGGCCACTTGTCCTTTTGTGTCTGGCTTATTTTGCGTGGCATACCATCTTCCAGCTTTATCTGTGTTGTGGTAGGTGTCAGAATTTCATTCCTTTTTAGTTTGGGGAATTTTTTAATCATCCAAATGGTATTTCTGTATTATTTTTGCAATTATATTCTGGTCACTCATGTAGCCTTCCCAGGGAGAGACTCTGGAGAGGTTTCTTAGAGAAAAATCCTGAAACTGTCCCAAGGAGCAAATGCCTCCCAAGTGGCTAACAGGTTACTCTCCTAGGACCACACAGGAGCCAGGATGGGCCTGATGATGTTGGCTTTCTAGACAGAACCCTCTGGGCACCATTCTAAGACCTCCTGGGCTCTCAGGACAAAGAACTGGGAGTCTGGGCACTGAGGCTCCTGCCTCCTAGGCACACTCTGACATCAAAGTTACAGCCTCCCCTGCACACAGGCTGTTCAGAGACAAGAGAGACGGCACGACCTTGTCCTTGGAGAACTCACCATCTCACCAGGAGGAAAGACTCACTTATGACACTGAATTTTCAAACAGCTGATGATCAAGCGAAGGCTGGAAGAAGAAGGCTTCCAGGGCCACATGTTGGGGAGGGAGAAAGAGGCGGATTGGGTTGGACACAGGGGCCTTTGAGGTGACGTCAGCAGGCGAGTGAAGGCCACCGTGGGGGACAAGGAAAATGAGTTGGGAGAGCAGTCAGTGGCCCCCTCACTGCAGCAGGCCCCGGCTGTGGGCAGCACAGAAAATGAACTGAAAAGTGGGCTGAGCCAGAATAATGACCATGAATACAACACCAGAGAGTTTGGACTTTAACTCCTGAGAAGTCTCTAGGGTTTTCAAGTAGAATAATGATGTAATAAAAAGAATATTTCAGGAAAACTAACTGGGAGGAGGAGTTCTATGTAGCGAGGGAAGCATGGTAGGTGCCATTTCAATAATCCCAGCTCCAGAGGGTAGGGAAGACCAAATCCATGGAGCCTGCAGGGAAAACCCAGGAAAATAAGGAAGTGAATTACAGGGGGAAACGCGGGTATGTCTGGTGACTAATTAGATTCTGGGGACAAATGAGCAAGAGGAGCCCTAGGGAAGCGTGGGTGTGAGCTCTGGTATCTTTTAAAACGAGGTGGCTCTTCTGAGAACCTGGGAAGTCAGAAGGTAGAAACCAGTGGAGCAGTCAGGAAAGGGGAGACAGGGAAGGTGACAAGTTGGAGATACTAACACAGCACCCTTGGGGGAGGATCCTCAGAGACCGTGCAGTCAGACCATGGAGCTAGGCGTTAGTGAGTCCTGGGAGGGAGCAGCTGGGGAGGAAGAGGAGTGGACGAAAGCCAGAGTCCAGGTGCCATGGGGCAGGGAGGGAGCCGACCCGAGAAGCAGCATCAGATGAGTGTGACGAGAAGACCAGGAGGGTGGGGGAGTGACCGCCCAGAGCTCACTTTTCCCTCCAGACTCCTTCCTCCTACGCGGCTGTTTTACCGCTTATTGACCAAAAAAGCATTTAGTGTTCATCACAAGAAAATTCTGCTAGCAGACCTTTAGTTCTTCAGTGTTAAGGTGCGCTGTATATCAATCTCATTAATTAATTAGATAATTAATAGCATTTTCCAGCTTCCTTCTAACCAGTATAAACAGGATTCCTGGGAAGGAAATGCCTGCGCTTCGATCCTGAGCTTTGTGTGTCCCCGGCTTCCAGGGAAGGTTGCACATTTCCCAGGGGAGGAGAAATAAATTACTGGGATTCTAACTTTTGCAGCTGCCTTCTGTGCTGGGCTTGGCTGTGCTCCTGTGGGCCGTGTGCCACTCTCCGCATGCATTGCCTACTGCTGGGGGGGGCTAAGTCCCGCTCCGGAGGGCCTACCTGGCTGGCATGCCTGGACCACGCCCCCAACAGATGGAACCTCTGCCTGGCACCTGGGTCGCTCCGTGGCTTCAGAACTCTTGGCAACAAGAGGTAGAGAGGACAGTGGGGCTACTTGTTGGGCTCCCTCAGTCACTAAACCCACTGTGAGCAGTAGGGCAGAGCTCACGCAGAAGGGGCATTGCAATGAGAACGCCTGGGCTCCAGTTCCAGTCCCAGTACTTACTCGCTGGGCAGCCCCAGGAGGTCACGTGCCCTCATTGCCCTGTCCTACAGACTGAGGGCCTATGACATGTCCACACTGTCCTGGGCAGTGGGGGTGCCCCCAGGAACTAGCTCAACTAGAAGTCCTTCTCCTCTTGGTACTTACACACTTGGGGGAATGGGGTCAGACAATGAATAAAAGAATTAAACAAAGAACAGGGACATAGCGTGTCAGCAGGCAACCAGCACTCTAGAGAAATATAAAACAAGAAAAGAGGAAAGGAAGTTTGGCTGGACGGGGGCCAGGGGGACCTCACGGAGAAAGGAACACTCAATCAGGCCGACAGAAGGAGCTGGAAGAATATTCTCACAGAGGAGGATACTTCCTTCCCAGATTCTAAATCCACCTGGCTGGGGGGGGGAGTGTGGGCTTCCCTAGGGTCTCCCAATGTTATTATTATAGTGCTGAGCACACAGCAAGTGCCAAATAAAGATGTCCTGAAGGGTGATTTTTCAAACTGGAGGTCCCAGTTGCTGAGAGTACAATATGGGCCATTTGAACATTCAGCATTCAGCCCAGCATGGCCCCCACAGCCCCAGCCCTGGGAGCTCCACATAGTGCCTCGTTATTAAACAGGTGAGCCGGGGCTCCGGGCCCTTCTCTGTAATTAGGGCAATGTCTGAGCGAGGGCTCTATTTATAACCCCCAGCCCTCAGCAAGCCATGGAGACTGCCAGGAGATCCCTCTGCGGCTCCCCTACCAACATCTATATGTGAACTGATTACAACAATTAATTTAATAGGGATTCCTCCACACAAACAATGTATCATTTTATTAGGAAACTCTATAAATGTCAGTGGTGCAATTCATTTTTATTAATTTTCTAAAATGAAATTAGCAGTGGCAGCAGTGGCAAACAGAAGTTGTATTGCCTTCTCATTCAGCAGAGTATTGGTGTCATTAATTCCTTAATACCAGGAGGCCAGTTTGTATGAACTCAGCAGTTAACTGCACCAATTAATTTCAATACAAGAGATGGGGGTGGGGGTGGGGCGTCCAAACTCAACTCAACAACTAATTTAGGAAGGTCCTTGAACCACCGCAGCAACTCTTCCTCCTCCTGGGACGTGAAGCTCTCAAGCGTAAACTCGGAGAAGAGATTATAATGCTAATAGGAAAACTTCTCTCTTCACCCTCGGCTTGTAGAAAAAAATTTGTCCTTCCAAAGCCTAGAGAAATGTTGACAGGTGTGTGCTGAAGCCGAACCCTCCGGCAGACTGGAGGATTGCCCGAGAGACGAGAGAAGCAGTAATACTGACACAACCCCGGCAGCTCGCAAGCAGGACCAGGAACAGCATCACACACCCAATCCCCGTAAGGACCCAGAGAGGACAGGCCCCAAACCAACTCCATTTTCTACACAAAGAAGAAAGAGGGGAGCTTTTAAAGGAGCTAAGATGACCTTCTTACAGAGACAGAGCCAGGGCTCAAAGCTGAATTCGTCCACATCTGAAACCCACATTCCTTCCTCTGCCAGGCAGGCCCCCAGGCCTCAGGGTGAAAAGTCTCTTTGTCTAGGGAGTCAGGTGCGACCACGAGAGACATTCACTTTTCAATGAAAACCTAACTTCTGAAGGTCCAAGCGCCCAGTGAAACCTCTGCCTTAACACATCCCAGTCGAACCCAGCCCGCATCTGCGTGTGTGACATCAGACATCTGACCCAGGACGCATTCCAAAGAATCTCATTCTCCAGCTAAAGAGAAGCTCTTCTTCTTCCATTTAGATTCAAGGAGTGTGTCACCAGGAGTGAAGGGCACCCAGAGAGGCTGGCAGCTGCTTGAGATGAGAGCTGCTGCTGTGAGTCAGGGAATGGTGCAGAGGCAGAAATCCAGCAAGCCTCCTCCTCCCCAGAAAAGTAGGGCAGTGTTTCTCAAAGTGAGGTCCCTGACTACCACCTGGGAGCTTGTTTGAAATACCAAATTCTGGGCCCTGCACCATACCTACTGTTTTGGAAACTCTGGAGGGGGGCCCTGGGTGCAGGCTTTAATGCAGTGGTTCTCAACCTTCCTAATGCCTCCTAATGTCACGACCCTTTAATACAGTTCCTCGTGTTGCGATGACCCACAACCATAAAATTATTTTCATTGCATCTTCATAACTGTACTTTTGCTACTGTTATGAATCATCATGTAAATATCTGATATGCAGAATGTATTTTCATTGTTACAAAGGGGTCACGACCCACAGTTGAGACCCGCTGCTTTAATGAGCCTCCAACTGACTCTGACGCCCTAGAAAAGACACCCCTGAGGAAAGAGGGGAGCAGGGCAGGCTTCCAGGGTTTATAACCTTGCCATCTGTGTTACCACCATTCGCTCTCTGCTCCCCACTCCCACCCCGACTCTGGGGAGGGACATCCTTCCCAGCCCCATTCTTAGGGGACTTGGCCATGGGACTTGCTTTAGCCAATGGATTTGCCAGCAGGTGTGACATTTGATACCACAGTCAAACAGGGATTTTAATTGCACCTGCCTTGGGCTTCTAAGCACCTGCCCTCCTCTGTGAGCAGCAGAGGTCCCAGACAGAGGGGGCTTCCTCGGCCTGTGTCCAAGAAACAGAAAGATGCCTGGAGTAGTCTTGACCCAAAGCCACAGCCAGGCCGCAGACCCATGCACAGAAAACAGAAGTTTGTTGTTTTACGTCACTAACTTTGGGGATTGTTTCTTATGTGGCATCACAGTAGAAGCTGACTGATACAAACCATCTGATTTTGTAACAAAGGAAACTGTGGCAGCAGCATGCTGAGGTATTGAGACTGCCCGCAGAGGCCTTCTCCTCCAGGTTTTAGCTGATAGAAGAATCAAAGCCACCTGGAGGATGGGATTCTCAACAGATAATCTCCCTTTACTCCATGTCCTCTAACCTCCCCCTAAATGGAAAATGTTGCCCTCATCTAAAGATCAAAGCCTAGTGAAGCAATATTTTTAAATACCTTCTAGAATGAGAAAACATTTTTATTTTATTTTTTTTATTTTTTTGAGACAGAGCCTCAAGCTGTCACCCTGGATAGAGTGCGGTGGCATCACAGCTCACTACAACCTCCAACTCCTGGGCTCAAGCAATTCTACTGCCTCCACCTCCCAAGTAGCTGGGACTACAGGCACCCACCACAACGCCCAGCTATCCCAGCTATTTTTTGGTTGCAGCTGTCATTGTTGTTTGGTATGCCCAGGCTGGATTTGAACCCGCCAGCTCAGGTATATGTGGCTGGTGCCTTAGCCACTTGAGCCACAGGTGCAGAGCCGAGAAAACACTTTTAAGGATGAGAGCCTCCTTCCTCTACGACTGAGGAAGGATGAACAGGTCGGGCTGACGGTTGAGGGCACAGAGGATACACCCCAACCCCTTTCCTTGGTGCCAGTTGACAAAACTTTTATCCAAAGTGAAACAGCCTGGAAACATTCTACTTTTTATGCTCCAGCCCTTCACCCCCACCCCACCCCTGCAAGTGTCCCGTAAGCCACTCCAGCTGATGATCCTCAAACCCATAAACACTTGGCCCTGTCACCACTGATAGAAAAGTCACAGCAATTGGCAGAGAGTGGCCACATATTTCCAGAGCTCTAGCACATAACCATACCAAAAATAAAAACTTAGAGTCAAAGATAAAAGAAGAGGCTGCCTTTAAAATCCACCCTAAATCCCAAAGTCACCATTCTTCACAAAAATAACATCCCTTGCGCTGGCAGAACACAGGTTGTCTGTATTTTTGCCAGTTCCCTCTATTCCCAAGTGGCAAGAGAAGTTAAATGTGTGTGGCAGTGAGCAGGTTCAAGGACATTTACTGCATAATAACCTGCAAACTTAGCCACTGCTTCTGATTGGGGGTGATCTCAACACCAATCGAGAATAACTTTCAGTTTGTAAAACACGTCCAAATAAAAATGGGCAGTAAAGCTAGTTTCTCTTTTGAACAAGTATGTTTCCAGAGAACACTAGTGGCAGGTGAGCACGTTCCCAAAATAAACTCCCCTGCTATTCCTGCTTGCCAAGGTGTCACGCACCCAGCTGGAGGATCCAGCCACAGCCATCAGGTTAAAAGTTCCAACCGGCAAGACGGAACAGAAACCGCGCTGTTTCTAATCCATCTGACTGCATTTTTGCGACAGTCTTAGATCAGATGAGACCTCAATGTCAGAAGCCGTCAAGCACAACATGGGATTTTCAACTCATTGCCCATGAATGGACAGGCCAAGTCAGGTAATCAACGAAAATCAATCCACTTACTGTACATATTTGAAGAACTGCAAGATTTGGGACATTACCTTGTCTTAGGGGAGGTGGTTAGCCATTCTTCGTGTTTCTCAAATGTTATTAAATAAGCTGCAATTTCCTGAAACAGAAGAATAAAAAGATAATAACAACAATTAGCTCAAGTTGGATCCTGAGAAGAAAGTTTTTCTTGCGTCCCAGCTGATGTTTCCCTTTGCGAGGCTGAACTCCATCCCTGCTAGAAAAACACTCGTCTTGGAGTCTGTTTCTATTTTGATTTTTAAGTGCTTCCCATTCAACCTGCCAGACAACAATAATCAAAGCACTAGGTCTCAAAAGATGAGTCGGTAGCAAAGACAAAAATATTTTCTGAGGGAGGAAAACATCAGACGCCATTTCAGATTCTAAGTGGCATTAATTTGAAGGTGGGAAAAACACAAGCCAACCAATAGGCCTCTACTTATGCAGGGTCATAACTGGAAAGTTTTGTCTTTTACTGAAGCTGGACAAATCTGTCATTGTTGTCACCAGAGACGCCGCCTTCTCTCAGCTTGATTTCCAACCCCCCTGAGCCAAATCACACAAAGATTAAAAAGAAAAGAAAAGATAAAGCTGTATTCCAGAGAGAGAGAGAGAAAGTTGACCTTTCCCACCACTGATAACTTAATCTACTGAGCAGAGCTTTAGAAAGAAGAGCGATGTCAGCAGAGTTTAAGGCAAGGATGAAGAAAATGTGGGCACCTGAAAGTAAATTAAATATTGATAAACACAACATCACTGCAGATAAAATTACTGATTTATTAATAATTTCCATAAAAAGCCAGTGGGTGACATCAACAAGTCATTGTTCCAGGTCTGAGGCCTGATACGGCCCATTACCCCCAGCTCCAAACGGATCTGCTAACATGAAATTGGCAGGGACTGTAAGCAAAATTGAGGTTGGTCTAGCACACATTTCCTCTGATCTTGGTGAGGCTGCAACACGGAGCAGCTGTCCTTGACTGTCAGGAGGCTTCCACCCCATCTGTCCCTGCAGCCAGGCTGTCTGGAGGGCTCCCATCCGCCCAGAGGCCAGTAGCCTCTTCCGGGCTTGGACTTCATGGAGTTGACACTTATAACCAGAGACACTAAACTTGGCCTTGAGGTAAAGGAAGAGACTAACACCAAAACCAGGTAACGTGAGCAGGTTAGAGTAGAAAATACATCCCTTATATAATACAATCACCAGGACTGGCCATTAGCACAAGGCAGTCAGTGGCCAGGGACTGAAAGCCTGAGCCAGTTCAGTCCAGAAGCGTGGACCTTCCACCAAGAACTTGGGAAGCAGAAATTCATGTCAAAAACAGAGTCACTTTCTATCATTGACTGCAGCTCAGGAAACGGTAAAGTAAGCAGCTGACCGCCTAGTGCACTATCTGTTCATATCTGAGCCTTTTCACATTTTATTTTCTCTCCTTAGGAAAATCTTTCTGTAGACAGATGTCCCTTCCTTTGGCTGGCCTGCTCTAGCTATTCATGGTGGCGGGAGTTACCCCACTGCCTGCTCCCAGCTCCAGCACCTTCCTCTGGATTTATTACCCTGTACCCTAATCGCTTGTCTACTTGGATAACGTCTCCCCTCGGACGGTGAGCAGGGGCAAGGAACACGTCACCACCGATGTATCCCCTGGACTTAACAGTGTCCTGGGGCACACAGGAAACACCTGATAAATGTTTGCTACACAGGTGGCTGGACAAATGGACAGCTGGGTAGGAGGGAGGGAAGAAGAGCGGTCATCACAGAAATCAATATACACACACAGGTGAGCATTAGTGTGCGCTGATTACCAAGACAGTTGCTGCAAGGGCTTAAACGCAGCACAGTGCAGCGGTTCCTGGTTAACTCTTGTGTGGAAGGCAACATAGCATCCTGGATAAGAGCCCAAGCATAGAAGAAAAGAAACCTGCTGTTGGGCACCAGCTCAGCCCTGTACAGCTGTCTCGTCTTGAGCACAGTACTTAACTGTCTAGACCAGTTTCCGGTGAGACCAGGATGTGCCAACCTCATGGGTGGTTATAAGGAACAATAATACTTAGTGCACTGGCTGTCAGTGGCATGTCTCCAAACAGCGACTGTTACTATCATTAGAAGGTCTGCATGGTATGAGTCACCTGCCTACCAGCCCCTGACACATCTAAAAGTATCAAGACGGTCCAGACCAGAGGCTTCCCTCCTGTTGGACTCACCATCATTCCTCCCCATTTGCACCACCACATGTCCACCCTTGCAGACAGCGAAAGTAACATCGGGATGACTGTTCCAGGTTGTTGGAGTCAGCCCTTCCACTTGGTTTCACAAAGCACTGAGAGCAGACAGTGGCAGGGGTCGGTCTGTGGATACACAGAGCCACATGGTGTGTGCGCGTTGGCTCATGTGCTTGGAATTCAGGAGACTCAGTATCCAGAGGAACAGGCTGTGCCAGCTGGAACCCCTAAATGTATACCCTTACCCGGGAGCATGCTGAGAGGGACTCAGAGGATGGAGGCACAGTGCCTCCCAGCCACCTCTAGATTTACCACTCTGCTCCAAAGACCCCAGAGAAGACCCCAGACACCCAGAGAAGACCTCATGAGTATCCTTCAGCCAGCACTTGCCACACCCTGGCCGGGCTCCTACAGCCATGGTCCTTCACAGCGAAAAACTTCCCAGGTACTCACTGCATTTGATATTTCCAAACACACCTGCTACGCGCCAGCCAGTCAGTGAACAGACCACAGGGAAGCTGGCGGTTAAAGAATTCACAGCTGAACAGCAGATAGTTACAAGTTCACACAATAGCACAAAGTTACTGCTGTCACAGGGGCCACTGTGCAGCCAGCTCTGTAGTCAGACTCCACGGCTCAGCTCGTGTCAACTGAGCTGTCATACAGGTGAGCAGTGAGTCCAGGAAGTCACGCTGATTTGTGAGCTGGGAGCACCAGCCACACCCTCTCCTACCCCCCTACCCCCCCCCCAGGGAAAGCTAGCTTCTCCCAACCCACAACACCTCCCCTTGGTAGAACACCTCGCCTATTTGAGAGCAGCTTCTGTGAGCAAAGGAAGCTAAATCCCTGGACGCAAGCTCCCGTTTCAGTTGTGCCCAGGTCGTCTGGGCCCCTAAGCAGGACCCAATGGCCAGGGACTGTCACCATATTGCTGCCTGCTCCCCCATGGAATGCTGCCTGGTCCCCACTGGACTGGCTGTGTCCAATACCAGGCTCATACTGCCCAGTTTTCTAAGCCCACTGCCCTTCCCCAGGTCTTGGCCCAGCTTCTTACCAGATGAACAGACCTACGTTCCAGAAGCTTAGGATCTGGACGGGGACACATGCCAAAGAACCAAAAAAAAAAAAAAAAAAAAAACCCAACCACACAGAATATTAGATGCTAAATGGTATGTGGCAACGTATGAACCACCAAAATTCAGAGTGACTCTGTGCGGAGGAAGGTCTCCGTCATCTGCGTCAGTGCTGCCCTCAATCTCGCCAGCACTGCCCAGAGCCAGGTACTGCCTAGGACTTTGTGTGGGGTGATCCTATTTAATCTGCATAACAAACGATGGAGTACAGACCATGCCCGTTCCACAGGTAGGGAGACTGAGGCACACAGCAGTTAAGTGACTTGTCTGAGGTCACATAGCTAGTACCTGTAGAACCGGAACTGTAACCCATGTAGGATGGATCCAGAACAGCCACAACGTGCTTGAATAGAGAAGACAAAAGAAAAGTTACAGTGTTGGGTTTTCCCAGCTCAGGCTGACAGCCACCTGCTCCACGCTGACCCACACTCTCTTCCCAGCCCTACTTCCCTCAGTGGACCAGGAGGACCCTGCAGTTGGACTCCCTCCTCCCAGCACGATCAAGCTCATTTCCACCCTAACACCCTAGTCCAATTCATGAAGCCTCGTGACAGGCACCATCCCTTCTTCTGCACGAGCCCTTTGCTGCAACAACTCACACGGCAGATAGAATAACAGGCAGCAACGAATGCGCCCCCACCCAGAGTGCCACTGTCTAGGGCCCCAAGGAAGGCAAAGGGTCCAGCTCCTGTGCACAGAAGAGGAAACTGAGGCATGGAGAAGGGAAAGGACTCGCCCAACGCCAGGAGCAGGGACCCCTGACTCCCAGAGCGTGTATGAGCTTCCCCCACTCACTGGCCACCCCTCAGAGTCAAGTGTGGCTCAGGAGACTCACAGGAGGCTCATGCAAGAAAAGAATGTGCCTGGCCGAGGTGAAAATGAGGGCAAAACAGAAACACAGACACACACTCACAGCAGCATTGTCACTGAAGCCACCCAAGTGTCCACTGCTGGAGAGTGAGTGGGGAAGGTGGCACGGTCACTTGACAGACCCAGCTGCGAGAGGCACGAAGCACTCACAGATGCCCAACATGGATGCTCCGTGACAGCCCTGTGCTAAGTCACAGCAGCCAGTCGCTAAAAGCTACACGACGTCTGAGGTCACCTGTGTGACATGTCTAGGACAGGCAGATCCGTGAAGAGAGAACGCAGATCAGCAGTCTGGGGAAAGAGGAGACTGGGCATTTCCTGCTGGGGCGATGAAAATGTCTGGAACCAGACCACAGTGAAGACGGTGCAGCACTCGTACTCACGGCCAAGCACAGTAAATCTCCTGCGATGTGTATTTTACCACAATAGAAATAGAAAGGCAAAGAGAGGACAGACATCCAGCAGATGTGGCACTGGGAGAAAGGAACCGCCAGGCCTCCCCGCCCATGTGGATGGACTCTGAACCCAGAAAGGGCAGCGCCGGCCGGCCCACTGATCCCTCCAGCTCCCTCGGCTTCCTTCTCTTCCTGCTTCCTGAATACCCCGTGGATGCCGAGAAAGATGACTCCACTGTCAAGATGAAGAAAGTCACTGTAGACTCCAAAGCAAAGATTGTCCAGCTTGCAGATTTTAAATGTTTAGTTTGTCCTTTGGATGTTCAAACAGAAAAACTGCCGCCAAGGTATGACATCGTGTGTGGCAGGGACTCAGGAGCACAAACCGTGGCAGAATCCCCAGGTCCCTTTGTATCTGCTCAACAGCAGCTTCAGTCCCTGCAGACCAGGGAGCAGCAGGTGGGCCCTTCCTCCCCACAGCACTGACCAAGCCCCCTCAGGAAGGGCAGGGAGGGCTGGACGGAGGGGCAGCAGGGCCGCGGTTGGCTTGGCTGCCTCTTGGCCCATGTCAGTGACCAGACAGATGGGGGACAGCCAGCTCAAGGGTCCCCATCCCTGGAGCGGGCAGGTGAGATGCATGGCTGCCCTTCCCACCTCAATGTCCTGGTCGTAGCCTGGCCCTTCTGTGGAATCTTCCCTGCTGTCTCCCTCCATGGTGAACTCCAGCTTCTGGATCCTTCTCAGCTGTGGCTGCCCCACTCCTGGACTCCTTGCTCACAATGCTTTGGGCTGCTAGGTCCAGGCATGTGGCATTTCTCCCCTCCTGGTGTGGCAGTAGCCAGGAAGGGTCTGAGCCTCAGTCCTCGCATCCCTGCAAGGCCCTCCCTGGTTCTCAGGTCTGAAGCTGACCACTGACATGTGGAGAGCTAAGTGAAAGAACGCAAAACTCTCGTCTAAAGGACATCAACACGGGAGCACATCCGCACCTCCCCGTGTTGCCAGGGGGAGGGGACCCCGGGTGTGGACAGATAGAAGTCCAGGTGCCATCAAGGCACGACGCCCTGTGTGCCAGGCTTTGCGGAAATGTTCCTCTAAGGCAGTGGTTCTTAACCTTCCTAATTGCCTGGTTGCTACAAATGGAACAAAGAGGTCGCGACCCACAGTTTGAGAACCGCTGTTCTAAGGACTCCTCATTCAGAAGGGCAGCATGTGGCCAGTCCCTCAGCATGCAAGCTGCGCTGCCCAGTAGAAATAGAACCTGAGCCACAAATGCAAGCCACGTGCATCATTTTAAAATTTCTAGAAGCTAGGTAAAGAAACAGAAGGAATTAATTTTAATGTTTTATAGTTTAACCTAATATATATGATATCCAATACATCATATATAGTATGACTTCATTAATTTTTAAAAGTATTCAGGAGTTCTCTCATATACTTTTCCATGCTGAGTTTTCTAAATCCATGCATGTTTTCCAGGCAGCACTCTAGATTCAGTCCAGCCATATTTCAAACACTCTGTGTCATATGCAGCCGTTGTATAGATGTCACATAGACCTGCAAAACACAACATGTTGTATGGAGCCCCAGGAAGCTACCCTGCTGAGTCCCCTGCATCCCCTGGGGCTGCCTTAGAGCCACAGGCAGTAAGGAAGCCGGGGCCACAGCACATGGAGAGAAGGCCCCCGGGCCCACTGGCCCACTCAGAGGTGAGGAGCTGTGCCCCCTCCGGTGTGCGTGCAGCTCCCATCTGTGGACGGTGGGCCGTGCGATCCCCAGAGGGTCTAGATTCCCCGGGTTTCTGCTGCTTCTTGCACCAGCCCCAGAAGGTGCTACCCACAACTGGCTGGGCTTTATTTCAACCCCATAAACTAGTCCAGCCCAGAGAAATCGGCTTCCCCTCCTACAACTTCCTCTGGAACAGCCCATCAGGAAAAAGACAGGAGGCCCTCCCAGGGACAATCCAGTCTCGATCTGTCTTCAAGACACAGGTTCAATGTCAGGCAGAAAGAAAGGTCTTCAGTACTAGTATAACAAACTTAAAAAACAAACAAGTACACATATAAATGTAAGGATTATATAGAGAGTGTGTGTATACACATGTTTTGTTCTCTACTCGCCCAGGTCCAAGTAATAAAAATATCTACACAGTCTACGTAGTCTCAGACATATTTTGCACACAAAAACATGAGTTTTCAACCAAGAGATAATTTTTCCAAGTTTGGTTTTTATGTGAATTCTGCACAGGGTTTTATCTGGAAGGGCCCAAAGCTGGGGGAGTGGGGGAAGGAAAAAAAGCCAAGGCTCCCCTAGCAGCTGGCCCCAGCATCTGCTAGAGCCACAAAATGCAATTATATTACTCCCAAACGAGAAGTAAAAATATCTTGTTTCCAATACTCTTGGTTTTAAGACCCATACTAATGTCCTCTGGGTATTTCAGTGGTGCCAGATCTGTGGGTTAGGTACTTTATTAGGGATATGTGAGTGTCATATTAATGACTTCCAACCAACATGTTTACAGTGAAAGCAAATTTTCCCAGAATTTGCACTTTACAAAAAAATAATTGGCCTTAATTTAAATAAATAAATAAGCACGCCATACCCTCTCCTGGCAGCATCCTTCACCTGCTGTCTCCAGGGCACTCCATGCACAAAGCTGCTGGGGCTCTACTACATGATAAATACTCCAACCTTGGATCCAAAAGTACAATGCTCCTGCCCAAACTCTCCTGTCCCTGCCCCTGACATATATCCCAAGCTGGCCAAACCTACACCCCAAATCCTGCTTTCAAAATGATTCTATTAGAAACAACGAGCCTACACAATGATGGTTTGTATGTGTTTTATTTGCATAGGGAGTAACATAGCTCTATTCTGACAATTTATGAGAGCAATGGTGGTTGAGGTCTCGTGGTTCCAAAGGTGTCTGGAGGGCTTTCTACAAAACAGTAAAGAGCAATTCAGAATAAATTCCTAACAGCCCAGGCTTCTGAAATCAGCCTGGTCCAGGTGGTTGGCTGTTGTTTAGACATGGTAAAGCATTCTATGAGGATCAAAGTGCCCATCAGTAAGAAACAATGAACCAGCATAGAAAGATTCAGAGACAGATTCAGTAAAAAACCAACTCACTCAGGCTTTCATTCATTTATCCACTCATTGGTTTAATCATTTGATAAATTATTGACCACCTACAATATGCCAGTTGCTATTCGAGGCCCTAAAGATACAGACTTATGAGTAATGGCCCTTGGAAATATAGCTGGGAGACAGATATGGCTTCAGGGTCCAGGGCTGCTGTGTCAAGTACAAACAGACAATGAGCACTGAGTTAACAGCAAGCGAAGGGAAGGCTGCTCCAAGAGGCTAATGTTCAAACCAGGTCTTGAAGAGTATAAATGTCTTAACACAGTAATTAAGTAAATGAGGTGAGAGATATATTAACCAGTGCAATGTAAGCATCCAAATGTATATGAAATCAGTGCACTGTACCCCATAAATGCATTAATGTATACATGATCTATGTGTTTATATGATTTAATAAAAAAAAATGAAGAGTGAGTAGGAGGTTGCCTGGTAAACAAGTTATGGAGGCATTAGGGAAAGGAAACAGCAAATATAAAAGCAGGGAAGTGGGGAAGCAAACATGTTCAGGGAAATCTTAGTCATATGAAGTGACCAGGGTCTACAGGGCGTGGACAAGAATGGTGGAACCCAAAGCTAGAAGGGCAGGAAAGGCACCAAACCATGCAGGGATTAAAATGCCAGGCCAGTGGAGTTTTATCCACAAGAGCCAAGAGAACCAGGCAAGGCATTAAACAGAGAGGAGACACAAAAAAAGAGCTATGTTTTAGAAGCGACACTCTGACGGTGGTCTGGAGGAGTGGGGACCACTGATTGGAAATGAGGATTATAGCCCAGGAAAGAGGCAATGATGACCTGTACTATTTTTGAAAAAAAAGCTGAATGTTTTCAAAAGAGAAATAAATGGGGCTTGAAAATCAATTGGCTGGAGCAAGTGTGGGAAGGTGAGGCTGAATCCACCCAGAGATGTGCTAGCATTTTCCCCATTTGGTTTATTTGCCAAGGTTTAAGGATTAGGAGACAGGGATTTCTATCTTCTCTTGAAAAATAAGGTTTGGCACCTCGGGGCCCACTTTCCTCCAGAGCACCCAATGGTTGGAGCTGAGGAGCCGCTGCCTGTTGGAGGGGCCTGAGCTCTCAGGTGAGCACCACCTGCATCTGGGTAGCTTTCCTCACTGATAATACCTGCTTGGACTTGTAGACACTTGACTTTAGGGCTCCTACTCTGATATGGCCCTGGAAATTAGGTAGATTGCAAGACCATGTAGGATATCCAGAAAGAAGCACATTTAGAAGATAGACCAATAGATTTTAGAAAAGTATGATGTCAACCAGAACCCTCACTGTCCCTTGAAACAATGTCCCAATATTGTCCCAATTTCTATTTCGCTATTATCGCTGTTGTCAATTTATTATTGCCTCTGAGCTCCAATTTCACCCTTCTTTCCTGTTCTGTGATACTAAAGCTGGACTTTGTACACATTTCTCCTTGATTGGCTTAGCACAATGTTAAGCTTTGTCAATAGAGAGCAACAAAGTGAACTTTTAAGATTATAGTCCAATAAGACACATCTCTTCTGGTTTCAGACCTCTACCATTACCATTATAATTATTATCACTATCATAATAATTATTACTATTATTATTATCATCATCACTATTATTCAGAACAAGAGCCCAGTGGCAACCCAGATGAGCTCCAGCTACACCCTTAGGACATGCTCCCTCCCTTGGCAGGCTGCTCTGTTCCACTCGGAATCTTCAAGCAACAATAAATTCCACTTGTACAGACCAACTCTGTCCCACGCCCTTGGCCAGGCAGCCTGTTCCTCTGGCAGCCAGTCTCTTTGAAGAGGCCTGAATTTCAGCCAGTGGGGCAAGGGGGACGTCTAGTTCTTAGCTTATACATTGTCTACACTTCCTTGTCCTAGCGGTAATAGCCACGGCTTGGCATCTGATATTTTTGGAAACCCTTAGAATTCTCCTTTATCCTTTTCAACAGTCAACCACTTATTAATCCTTTATACTAAATTTTCTCTGCTCAAATAACCAAATGTGCTTCCTGCCTCTTCCTGGATCCTGACTGATAGGAGAATCATCCATCGCCTTAGGCATCATTACAATCTCACTGATGTGTCGTCTTAGAAGACACACTTAAAGTATTGGTACAATTTTTTTAAATGCCTTTAAAAGAAGCAGCATATATTTGGTGGAAATATCCAAATTACCCACAACGAGGACTTAATGGTGAGTTTTCCAGATGTCAGCCAGATAGTGGTTTGAAAGGCATTGAAGGAATGTGCGTCCTACACTTTAGTTTGTAAGAAAATTTAACTCTGCTTATTTTGAGACATTAAAAAGTATTTCCTCTAGAATACCAAAATTTACTCCATTTCCCTTTGACTATTCAGGGCAAGTCAACTGACATCTCTGTATCTCAGCTTCTTCATCTGAAATATGGAATAACACAACTATATTAAATAAGGTAATATTTGTAAGATTCATGGCACGCATTAGTTCACTGGGTTAAAACTTATTGTGAATCGGATTTGGAACAAGATGGCAGCCAAGCAACAGCTTCCTTGCAACTGGGCACAGACTCATCAAAACCCTGGTTCAGAGGCACGGCAACTTAAAGACCAAGAGAAAATAAAAAGAAAATTATGGCAAGGAAACAGATAAAAGAAATCATTCATGAGAAAGAATCAGCAGAAAAATCCTGGAAACATGAAAAACCAGTCCAGAGCAAACCCTACAAGGGACCGTGAGGTAGCTACTGCAAAGGATTCCACCTATAAAGAAATGTTAGAAATGACAGAAAGGGAATTTATAATACAGATGATGAAAACAATGAAGGAAATGATGGAAACAATGAAGGAAACTGCTGATAAACTGGAAAATAACCAAAAGGAAATCCAAAAACAGAATCAAATAAGAGATGAATGATATGAAGAACATAGGAAGGATATAGCAGAGCTGAAGGAACTGAAGCAGTCAATTAGGGAACTTAAAGATGCAATGGAAAGTATCAGCAACAGATTAGACCATGCAGAAGAAAGAATCTCAGAGGTAGAGGACCAAGCTCTTGAGATAACCCAGATAGTTAAAGAGGCAGAAAAGAAAAGAGAGAAAGCAGAACGTTCACTGACAGAATTATGAGACTTTATGAAGCATTCAAACACATGAGTTATAGGTATCTCAGAAGGGGAAAAAGAATGCCCCAGGGAATGGAAGACATACTAGAGAATATTATAAATGAAAATTTCCCAAATATCACCAAAGATTCTGACACACTCCTTTCAGAGGTATATCGGACGCCAGGTCACCTCAACTCTAATCGAGCCTCACCAAGACACACTGTGATGAACCTGTCCAAAGTCAAGACAAAAGAAAAGATTCTTCAAGCTGCCAGGAATAAGCACCAGTTGACCTACAGGTGCAAATCCATCAGGGTGACTGCAGACTTCTTTAATGAAACTTTCCACCCAAGAAGACAATGGTTATCTACCTCTAATCTACTTAAACAGAACAATTTCCAGCCCAGAATTCTATATCCTGCTGAGCTAAGCTTTAAAATTGATGGAGAAATCAAATCATTTACCAATATACAAACACTGAGGAAATTCAGCACAATAAGACCAGCTCTACAGGAAATACTTCAACCTGTTCTACACACTGACCATCACAATGGATCAACAGCAAAGTAAGAACTCAGCAATTAAAGGACAGATTCTAACTTCCACATGATGCAAAAGATAAAACTAAGCAATGAACTCTCACAAAATAAGATGAATAGAATGCTACCATACTTATCAATTATCTCAATAAATGTTAATGGCTCGAATTTCCCACTGAAGAGGCATAGATTGGCTGACTGGATTCAAAAAACACAAGCCATCCATTTGCTGTTTGCAGGAAATACACCTAGCTTCAAAAGACAAATTAAAACTCTGAGTTAAGCGTTGGAAGACAATTTTTCAGGCAAACGGAATTCAGAAGAAAAGAGAAGTTGCAATCTTATTTTCAGATACATGTGGATTTAAAGCAAATAATGTCAAAAAAGACAAGGATGGTCACTTTATATTGGCCAAGGGAAAAATACAACAAGATGATGTATCAATTCTAAATATTTTTAAAATTAAATCATAGCTGTGTACATTAATGCAATCACAGGGCACCATACACTGGTTTTATAGACCGTTTGGCACATTTTCATCCCACTGGTTAACATAGACTTCCTGGCATTTTCTTAGTTACTGTGTTAAGACATTTATATTCTACATTTACTAAGTTTCACATGTACCCTTGTAAGATGCACTGCAGGTGTAATCCCACCAATCACCCTCCCTACATCCATCCTTCCCCCTTCCTTCCCTCCCTCTCCCCTTTCTTCATATTCTTAGGTTATAACTGGGTTATAGCTTTCATATGAAAGCCATAAAATAGTTTTAGAGTAGGGCTTATGCACCCAATTTAAATGCTCCCAGATTCCTGAAACAGACCTTACTCAGTCTGAGCAATGTGATATCGTATAATACCATAATCACAGGGGACTTTAGCACTCCTATTACAGATCTGGACAGATCCTCTAAACATAAATTAAACAAAGATATAAGGGACTTAAATGAGACCCTAGAACAACTGTGCCTGATAGATGCATATAGAACACTTCATCCCAAAGATAAAGAATATACATTCTTCTCATCACCCCATAGAACATTCTCCAAAATTGATCATATCCTAGTACACAAAACAAACCTCAACACAATCAAAAGAATTGAAAATTTACCTTGTATCTTCTCAGACCACAGGGCACTAAAGGTGGAACTCAACTCCAACAAAAACGTTCAACCCCACACAAAGGCATAAGTTAAACAACCTTCTGTTGAGTGACAGTTGGGTGCAGGAACAAATAAAACAGGAAATCCTAATTTCCTTGAGCATAACAGCAATGAAGACACAAGCTACCAAAACCTGTGGGATACTGCAAAAGCAATTTTGAGAGGAAAATTTATCGTTTTAGATGCCTACATTCAAAAAACAGAAAGAGAGCGCATCAACAAACTCATAAGCCACCTTATGGAATTGGAAAAAGAAGAACAATCTAAGCCTAAACCCAGTAGAAGAAAAGAAATCTTCAAAATCAAATCAGAAATCAATGAAATTGAAAACAAAAGAATCATTCAGAATATTAATGAAACAAGGAGTCGGTTTTTTGAAAAAATAAATAAAATAGATAAACCATTGGCCAGACTAACTAGAAAGAGAAAAGTAAAATCTCTTGTAACCTCAATCAGAAATGATAAAGGAAAAATAACAATAGATGCCACAGAGATACAAGAGATTATCTCTGACTACTACTAGAAACTATGCCCATAAATTTAACAATGTGAAGGAAATAGATCAATATTTGGCATCACAGTCTCCCGTTAGACTTATCCAGCAAGAAACAGATCTCCCAAACAGACCAATTTCAAGCACTGAGATCAAAGAAACAATAAAAAATCGCCCAACAAAAAATGCCCTGGTCCAGATGGCTTCACGCCAGAATTCTATCAAGCCTTCAAAGAAGAGCTTATGCCCATACTGCAGAAATTATTTCAAAAAAATGAGGAGGAAAGAATCTTCCCCAACATGATCTATGAAGCAATCATCACCCTGTTAACAAAGCCAAGAATAGATTCAAGTAAAAAAGAGAACTTCAGATGAATTGCACTAATGAACATAGAGGCAAAAATTCTCAACGAAATC
>CAUYPK010123264.1:0-41095 GCA_963574355.1 Loris lydekkerianus | reverse complement strand
CTGGGGTTGAATGCCATGGCATCATAGCTCACAGCAACCCAAATTTTTGTCTTGTCTCAGCCTCCTGAGTAGCTGGGACTATAGGCACCTGTTACCATGCCCAGCTAGTTTTTCTATTATCAATAGAGATGGGGTCTCACTTTGCTCAGGCATTTCTCAAACTTCTGAGCTCAAGCAGTTCTCTTGCCTTGGCCTACCAGAGTGCTAGGATTATAGGCATGAGCCACTGCTCCTGGCAAAAGAAATTCTTTATATTCCAGCATCACTTTGTGCTCTGAAAGACACCACCCTTCCTCATCTCCTCAAAACCTTTCATAGAATCATAATTTCTGTAGAAATCTGCATATGCCTTCTTTCGTGGATCTGCCACAAAAAATTTACAGAAAGCTGCAACCCCCATGGATACAGCAAATGCTCCAACAACATGAATCTGCAGGTGCTTGGCCAGGAGACCACACATCTGAGATTTGGTCAAAACACTGGAAGCCATGGTAGTCACTGCTCTTGATGAGTATGCCAACCTCGACACATCCTTCCTGGTTGATGGAGAAATGAACTGCCAACTGCTGTTACTATTTAAAAGAAATGTGTGAGATTAAGAAACTTAATTTTAAGAGAATTTAACAAATCAAAAAATAAAGAAGGCTCAGAGCCCATTGCTCAGTGGTTAGGGCATCAACCACATATACTGAAGCCGGCAGGTTCAAACCGGGCCTGGGCCTGCTAAACAACAAGGACAACTATAACCAAAAAAGAACCAGGCATTATGGCAGGTGCCTATAGTCCCTGCTGCTTGGGGGGCTGACACAGGAGAATCACTTATGCCCAAGAGTTGGAGGTTGCTGTGAGCTGTGATGCTACAGCGCTCTACGGAGGACGACATAGTGAGACTCGGTCTCAAAAAAAAAAAAAAAAAAAAAAAAGAAGAAGCTTACTGATCAACCAGCACCACAGAATTGATGGTCCTCCTAGATCAGATGACAGCAAAGTAAAGCTCAAGAAAGGCTACATTCAGGGGCCTTCATCTGTGAGCTTGCGGACTGCTATTGAGAACTGTCAAAACACCCCCAGGACGTGGCTTCCTGGAATTACTTGGCTGCTTCCTGAAGCATCTGCCTGGCACTTACTGTCTGACCTCCTCTCTTCCCAGGAGACAGCTAGTGTGGACAGAAGCTTTGCTGGAGCTCCCCTGATTTCCAGGGGTGCAGACAGGCTGACACAGGTAATCCAGCCCTTCATTTTCATCTACATAAATGTTTCAGACATAAGAGGGACTGAAGTGGAAAATTCCTTGTGGAAAGAAAACCCAACATTCATCTACTGCCAAATGGGTGTTTTAAAATGTTTTGGTTTGGGGGCAGCACCTGTGGCTCAAAAGGAATAGGGCGCCGGCCCCATATGCCAGAGGTGGCAGGTTCAAACTCAGCCCTGGCCAAAAACTGCCAAAAATAAATAAATAATAAATAAATAACTTTTTAAAAAAGCTTTGATTTTGGCATCATTAAGATAGACATCATAAAAGATTCCATCATTTGGCATGCTTTTATTTATTAAATACTAAGGTTTTGTTCCCATTTAAAAGTAGCTATATACCTAAAATCCTACTTCTTTCCGCAGCCAACATTTCAAACCACATTTATATTGCCTTTGCCTAAGTCACACTAATGTCTTCCAAAGTGCTCCTGGGGAATCTGTAGAAATGTTATTCCAAAACTTCATGGAGGTAGTTGTGCAACAATTTAAAGAGCTTTAAAGAGTACTTAAATAATGGAATGCTAGTCGTATCTACTAAAAAGACATTGGCTGGGCCATTTGGAGTGGCTCACTCCTGTAATCCTAGCACTCTGGGAGGTCAAGGCAGGTGGATTGCTTGAGTTCAGGAGTTCCTGAGATCCCAGTCTCTACTAAAAATAGAAAAAATAACTGGGTGTTGTGGTCAGTGCCTGTAGTCCAAACTACTCAGGAGCTTGAGGCAAAAGGATTGTTTTAACCCAAGAGTTTGAGGTTGCTATGAGCTATGATGACACAACGGCACTCTACTCCCACCCCCTCACCCCCAAAAGAGGGGTGTTTGGCACATCTTTTTTTTTTTTTTTTGAGACAGAGTCTCACTTTGTCACCCTCCGTAGAGTGCTGTGGTGTCACAGCTCACAGCTACCTCAAACTCTTGGGCTTAGGCTGGTCCTGAACTCATGAGCTCAGGCAGATCCACCCACCTCAGCCTCCCAGAGTGCTAGGATTACAGCACACCTTTTGTGTGTGGGACATAACCACAAGAGGGACTCTACCTAACAAATATTTTGACCTGGTTGTTTGTAACCTCACATTAACCTGAAATAAATTGGCTTAAACAAAACAAAAATAAATAAATTGGCTTAAACAAAACAAAAACAAAAAAAAAAATAAGATCACAATATGATATCACTAAAAAAAAGACACTTGCTCTCCACTCTGCAGTGCCCATTTGGTGACAACAGCAGCTGTGTGCAACTTCTAGGTGTGTTTCTAAATTAACCAGGAAATAATTGCTAAACATTTCAGCCTCAAACAGAAAAAGGAAGAAAATAAAAGTGTCATTAGAGCTATCAGCAATCTGCCTCTGCAGTGACTACAGCATTGCTGTAAAGGTTTGAAATATACTGCTTTATGCTTCTTCATAAAGGTTAATTCCTAAAGTGAGCACAAAAGTCAAGTGACACTTAAAAACAACCCTCAAACCACTCATAGCTTGAAGAAATACCCATATTTAAAGGGACAGCCAGGAACTAAGATTGGCTGAAGGCCCAGGTCTCACCTCACATTTGAGATTCAGTCCAGGCCACATGCTCAGGGAAGCAGAAGGAGGTCTGATTTGCCAGTCTCACTCTGTCGCCCTCGTAGAGTGCTGTGGCATCATAGCTCCCAACAACCTCAAACTCTTGAGCTCAAGCGATCCTTTTGTCTCAGGCTCCTGAGTATCTGGGACCACAGGCACCTGTCAAGAAGTCCAGCTAGTTTTTTCTAAAACTTGCTTTTTGCTCAGGCTGGTCTTGAACTTGTGCAATCCACCTGAGGTACTGAAATTATTTCTTTCCTCCCTCCCCACCTGCTCTTATACCTTTATTTCACCTGCGTTTTAGAGCCCTTGCTTGAATCTTCCCATAACTTCCTGCAGCTGGGAACCAAGAATCATCACTGAGGACCACCCCCCTCGCTTCCCTGAATGTCTCCACCTCCACAACAGGACTGTCATTTCTGTCTTCCCAATTCAATTACCACACAGATGCTCGTGACCTCCTGGGTGTGTCAGGGGGCACTGAGGCTGGAGTGGTTTCATTGGGTCAACAGGTGTGGCAGCCGCTCTCCTTAGAGGATGTCCTGGAAGAGAAGTAACATCATGACACCATTGGGACTTAGGAGCCATCCTGGGGGTCAGGGCACTAGGGCCCCCATGGCGCAGTCATCTGCATCACATCCACATCCCCTGGCTCAACCTCAAGGATCTGACTCTGGCTCTCTCAGCACTCCACAGGCCTTTCCTGACAATCTGCCTCTAATGGCTTCCCTTTTGGAGGGGAAAGGCCAGAGATGGTGCTCCAATGTCTTGAGGCACTCACAGATCTGACTTTTCCGATGAGTCTTGGAATCCCTCCTTGTCACTGTACCCTGTGTCTCTCTCTTTTTTTTTTTTGAGACAGAGTCTCACTCTGTCACCCTCAGGAGAGAGCTGGGGCATCACAGCTCACAGCAACCTCAAACTCTTGGGCTCAAGTGATTCTCTTGCCTCAGTCTCCCAAGTAGACCCTGGAGTGTCTTGCAGTCTCCATTCCCATGGGTCTCCTGGCCAGGTGGCAAATAGCACTTGCTGGCCAGTATGGTGATTCCTTCTAACCTGGAACCCCAAGCTGCCCAGTGTGTGCCTAAGAGGACAGCCAGGCTCAGCCCCTTTTCTCTCCTCTACACATTGGTGAAAACTAGATGAGGGCAGGGTGCAGTGGCTCACACCTATAATCCTAGCACTTTGGGAGACTGAAGTAGGATAATCACTTGAACCCAGGAGTTTAACACTAGCCTGAACAAGAAAACTAGCCTGAACCCTCTCTACAAAAAAAAGAAGAATTAGCTGGGCATTGTGGTGTGTACCTGTAGTCCCCAGCTACTCAGGTGGCTGAGGCAGGAGGATTGCTGGAACCTAGGAGTTGGAGGCTGCAAAAACTATGGACATGTCACTGCATTCCAGACAGGGAGGCAGAGCAAGGCCCTGTCTCAAAAAGAAAAAAAATAGATGAGACCAACCAGCCCTGTGATGGACCAGCAGGTCTCTGCCTGCCCTCCTGCACCTTTCCAACTAACTCCTGCAAAGGGAAGATTTGCCTGAGGGCTCTGACCACTTTTAGCTATCAGTGCCTCTCTAAAACAGAGGCTGTCAAACCTATCGACCTCCCACAGTCCTCCACTGGCTGGGCCTAGTTAATGCTCCCCTTTCCTCTCTCTCTATCTCATCAAATATGCACCTAACCTGGCCAATTTATTTTCTTATTGTGCCCATGCTGCTAGATTCTCTCTAGCCCCAGCCTTTTTTGTTTGTTTGTTTGGTTTTTTTATTAGATTGTAACTGTGTATATTACTGCATTTATGGGGTACAACGTGCTGATTTTATATACCATTTGGAATGTTTACATTGAACTGGTTAACATAGCATTCACCTCACTTATTAAATTGTTATGTTTAGACATTTACACTCTACGATTAATATATTTGACATGTATCCTTTCTTTCTTTCTTTCTTTTTTTTTTTTGAGACCGAGTCTCATTCCATTGTGCTGGGTAGAGCGCCATGACTCACAGCAACCTTAAACTCTTGCGCTTGAGCAATACTCTTGCCTCAGCCTCCTGAATAGCTAGGACTACAGCCATCTCCCCCAAAATGTATGGCTTTTTTTTTTTTTTTTTTCAGTTTTTGGCCAGGGCTGGGTTTGAACCCGCCACCTCCAGCATATGGGGCTGGTGCCCTACTCCTTTGAGCCACAGGTGCCACCCATGTCTGGCTATTTTTAAGAGAGACAGGGTCTTGATCTTATTCAGGCTGGTCTCAAACTCCTGAGCTCAAACAGCCCACCCATCTCAGCCTCCCAGAGTGCTAGGATGATAGGAGTGAGCCACCATGCCCAGCACCAAGCCCCAGCCTTCTTAAGCAGCCTCCCCAAAGACTCCCTCCCTCCCTCACAGGTCTCTTCTCTTCCCAGAGAATAAAGGCCAAGTACCATGGCCTGGGTCCTGCTGGTCACTCCAGCTTCACCTTCCATCACTCTCTGTTCTTATGCGTCAGAGTACTGCATGGCCTGGAGCTCCTTACCTGCACCTCCAGGCCTCTGCTTAGACTGCTTCTGTCTCTTATAATGCCCTTCAATAAATAATTTCAACATATCCTTCCTCCAGGAAGCCTCTCCTGAGTCTATTAATGCTTTCCCAGTACCACACATAGCATCCTGTTCAAAGCCCTGCCTTTCCCCTTCCCACACTGTGCTATAATTTCCTGTTTGTACCTGTTTCCTCACTGAACTGAGAACCACAAGGATAGGGCTGTTTTATTCACTTCCGAGCACCTAACCCCTAGCACTGGCCTGGCTGAACCTTGGATGGCCGAATATCTGACAAATGGGCTTTCCCTCACTAGCAGTGAGAAGGGAGCAGGGGCAGGGAGTAGACAGATCTTCCTGAGTATTTCATATCATTCTACAAATTCCCACTGCCTGGCTCTCCCTGGAGTCATTTAATCCTCTTTTACCTGCTTTGGCTTCCAGAGTCTGTATCTGAAAATATGTAGAAAAATTGTTCTTTGCAGCCCAGGTTTCTGTCTGGCTGTTTGAACTGCTGCTCTTGGGATTTGCAACAAGACCAATCCACTTTTGTTCCTTACCTGAGCTCTCTTCAGCCTTTTTATGCCTATAAAGCCAACCTCCCCTGCTCAGTTCCTGGGAGCCCCTTTTCTAAATCTTTAGATAAGATGCATCACTAGTAAAAGCCCAACTAAATTTGTTGCAATTTTTGTTCTTTTGACAGACTTGAGAATTTGTTTGGAGGTTCTAGGAAAGCTCCTTGCATAACCTGATCAAAGCCAGGAAGCAGAAAGAAGTCACAGAGAGCCCACATGCCTGCCCGGAGGACAGAGCCAGAGCAGCAGCTAAGTTCTGAGCTGCTGGAGGGTTCCCCATGGGTTTTTGGAGGTGGGAAAAGGTCCCTGCCACCTTCAGGTCCTGTCTTGTTCTGGCCTTCCCCTACCTCACTGGGTGGCTTAGGACAATTCGCAGCCCCTTTCTGGGCCTGTAACCCAGGTAGACAGTATTTGCTAGGGGAGAAAGGGCGGCTTACACAGCCATCCAGCTCCTGGCTCTCCCAGCCTGTGTCATTTGCACACCGGGGGCGGCAGATACAGGGGAAGTGCCTGACGACTGAGACTGGAGCCACCTGTTGGATCCCGGGACTCACCCTTCGCAGAGGACCCTGCCCTGGGCCCTGCTTTCCAGCCACAGGCCTTCCTAAGTGAGGGAAGAAAGGCAAAGATTAATTATGGAGCTGCTGTTACCGTGTGGGGGGCACTGAGCAGGTGCTGCAGCCGTGGGGGCAGAGGTGCAGGAGGTGGGGTGGGCCTGGGCTGGGGGCTGGGGAGACCTAGTGGGCATAGACCAAGCACAGGCCAAGTGACTTCTGCTCCAAAAGAACGTAGCCCAGGAGGGTGAGGGGCCCGGCCAGGCAGGCCCAGGAGTGCTGGAGCTGTGGCTGTGGACTGGCCCAACACGAGCCCCACAGGGGAGGTGTGACTGGCCTTGGCAGGTTCAGGAGATGGGGCTTTACTGGAAGCCCTGTGCCTAATCGGGACCCCCAGAGGGATCTCAACCTGATGAGGGTTCCTAGGCCATGTGCGTTTGCCTGCCCAGGGCCATAAACTGCCACTGTCTCCAAATACCACCTGCTCTGTGTCCGGCATCCCCTGCCCCCACTCTCTGGCCTCACAGTCCACCCTGGCAACACCGCCCTGTCTTAAATGAGAAGTTCTGGCTTAAAAAGAGTGAGGATAGTTGTTCCCGTAGGCAGGCTCCGCCAGCCTGCTCCAAAGGCGCTGTCCAGCCGGAGGTGCTGAATCGTTCTGGGCCCTGCCCTCAGGGAACAAAGAGCTACTCTCGCCTGCAGCCAGACTGACCTGGTGGACTCAGGTTGCATCTACACGGGCTGATGATCTGCGAGGATGCTTATCTGCCTTGACACGAACTGGAATGGCCCTGAAGTCCGTTGTCAATGCTTGTCCAGGGGCAAGGAGGTTTGGCAGAGGGGGCACAACTTGATTCCTGTGCTCTATCCTAAAACCCGTAGGCATTTGCATACTTCGAACGTTGTCACTTCTCACTCTAGACCTGTCTTATGAGTTGTGTGGGGAGACTGGGCCCAGAAGAGGGTCCACTCACTTTCCTAGGAACTTGATTCTTCCTACCTGCTTCTAAGCCCAGCTACATACCAGGGAGGAGGCATGGAGTAGAGAGACAATCCCTGGAATTCCTCCCATACACATGCCACTCAATGCGGCATCCTGAGAGGAGAAAGGGACATTTGCATTGGATGGATGCTCCTCTCCACAACTTGGATGTATGACCACAACTTCTCCCCTCCATGCAGACAGAAAAGATCAGGGATCCCTGAGGCAGGCTATCAGAATAGGGAACACAGGTGGGGTGGAACAGTAGGAACAAAATTAGATTCACAGATCAATGAGAACAAAAGCCATGGTTGACTGTGATTTTAACCATTATAGAAACACCTTGCTTGCTCTGGTTTGGGGAAAACCCCTCAGAAGACATCTGCCCACAAGGAAGGCAAGAGTGTCCTCAAGTGACTCTGACTTCATTATACCATCACTACCATAAATTATTGCCCCCCCCCCCCGAATGAGGTTTGGAAACCGTGACACATCCAGGTCTGAACAAATATGAGTAAACAACTCCCCCACCTGACAGAGGGGAGGAGGCAACATTCTCCGTCCCCTGGGGGACAACAGTGCAAGAAAGGGGAAAGAAAAGGAGAGACCCAAAGAGATTCCTTGCCACTGTCTACTTGGATGTGTGCCCACTCCTACCCCGACATCTGGAGTATATCGTCGCTTGCTAATTTTTCTTGACACCCCCCCCCCCTTCCATGGAGGTATATCTGCTTAAAAAATTTCTTTCACTTTGGTGTTTGGTTTCAACTCCAAATACAAGGACTGAGGATGGTGATTCACTGAAAACATTCCCAGTGAAGGGCTCTGCAGCTTGGGGTCTAGAATCTTGCCCTTGAAGGGGTACGTGACACAGTTGCCCCGATCTGTGTGATCATGACGGCAGTAATGTTGAGCAGCATGAAGAAGCTGGATACAGCTCCTGGGGCAGACACTAGTCTAGCAAAGAGGGGCCAGTAGGAGACCAGAAGGAGTAGCCAGATAGACCCACTAGCGCCCAGACTACGCTTTGGTTCACCCCAGGGACCTTTGGTTCACCCCACGGAGGTGGTCAGGATGGCCATTGCCTATGTGCTCTGCTTCTAGGGGAAGGTGGGCATTGTCCAGGAGCCATGTCTGGGTTGCCTCACTGCCCAGCTTGACATAGGTGTCAGAGATGCTGTCTCCTCCCTCAAGTTCACAGCCCCATCTCCATTTCCCCTTCTCTCCTGTCTCTACTGCTGGCCTCAATCATACCACTGCTCACCCTCACATCCCCATCTTTTCCCTTGGCTGTCCCTTCCACGGGACTGAGATCCCCAAGAAGCCTAGGAGATGTATCGTTCATTCCTCTCCCCTGCGTTCCCCCCTCTGGGGCCTTGCCCAGGGCCAGCACACAGTAGGAGCTCAAATGGATGCTGGCGGAATGAGTTTGTGGACACAGAAGGCATTGTAAGAGTGAGGTGCCAGGGCATGAGTGAGGCCCAGGTGGGCGGACCCCTCTGACCTTCTGTGCCTCTCCCGCCTGGCTTGTGCTACATGCTCTTGCAGCAGCTGTGGAGATGCCTCCAGAGGTCCACAATCCCGAGACCCTCCCTCTTCCCCCTGCCAATCCTCAGCATTGTCCCTGCTCCCCCTGGTGGGAACAGGAGTGTGTACAAGAGATGCCAAGGGGGAGCAGGCAGACTATCCCCAAAATCCTTTTCCACAAGTATCCCAGTTAACTTTTGGAGTGTCCTGAGCATGTGCCAGGCCTGGCACCAAGCTCTTTATGTGCACTGGCTTTTAACACACTCAGAGGTTGGGGTGGGGGTGCTGGGCTCCACCCCCTGCATTACACCTTGGGCCAACCTGAGTGTTGACTTACAATCTCAAGTCAGAAACCTATCCCGGAAGGACAGGGAGCCATCGCTGCCAATAAAGGGCTCTTGACCTCACCCAGGGAGAGATGGTTGCGCCTATGTGGTCCATAATATGTGAGGCCAAACATGCTGTTGACCATGGATTTCAGGTACATGGCAGGGTATTCCCAGACCCCCAAGACCTTGGGACAGGAAGGTGGAGAGAGGGAGGGTATTTGTACACTAGATAATGCAAGATTTATATTTAGTTCTGTTGCTTCCATTCTGAAAGTGAGGCAAAAACGCAAGGACCCTGAGGCCCTGCTCTCCAATGTTGATAGCCCAGGAAAAGGCCTATCACACCCCAGAACAGACCCACCATGGCTGCCCAGCTTGACATAGGTGTCAGAGATGCTGTCTCCTCCCTCAAGTTCACAGCCCCATCTCCATTTCAGGGCTATTGGGCAGAAGAGTAACAGGCAAAAGATTGGAGGGGCCTTTGGAGCAACACTGCCTTGAGTTCACACTTCAAGTTCAACATAGGGACAAGTCCTTTTGCCTTCTTCAGCCTCAGTGTCCCCATCTGAAAAATGGGGGTAAAGACAGACCATCTTTCAGGGTTGTGGTTATGATTGGACCCAATTTGGGTCTGAGACCACAAGGGCAAACCTGTGGTTCGACCAAGTGAGGATTATTGACACGCACCAGAGGACTCATGGTGTATCTCATCAAACAAAGGAGAAGATAGTTACTTTAATATTGGGAGAAGAGTGGAGTTTAGATAGCATTTAAATAAATCATTTTTTATAGACTCAAAGCAAAATTGAAATGAGCGCAAAAGGCTGGACTGTGAAGTGCACAAGTGTTCTGTTTTCCTTCGAAAGTAGATAAATGCGGAATGCTGTGCCCCCAAAAATCCTTATCTGAGAACCTGAATGGAAATCGAGGCTGCTTCTGTGTCAAAGTAACTTCAGTCCTCCAGGCAGGAGAGCGATATCCATTCTTTTTTTTTTTTTTGAGACAGAGCCTCAAGCTGTCACCCTCGGTAAAGTGCCGTAGCATCACAGCTCAAAGCAACTTCCAACTCCTAGGCTTAAGCGATTATCTTGCCTCAACCTCCCAAGCAGCTGGACTACAGGTGCCCGCCACAACACCTGGCTATATTTTGGTTGTAGTTGTCATTGTTGTTTGGCAGGCCCAGGCTGGATTTGAACCCACCAGCTCTGATGTATGTGGCTGGCACCTTAGCCACTTGAGCTACAGGCACCGAGCCAGCGATATTCATTCTTAATAATATAATTCCAAGAGCAAGGTTTCTGATATTCTATGATTTTAGCAAAAAGAAAAAAAATTTTTTTGTCAGATGGAAGGAAAGCACCAGTAACTCAAAGAAGAGGGTGGTTATGACACTTTATAGCCACACCCTACACGTAGTAGAAATACTAGTTCCTGTTAACCCTGGAGCTGGCTCTATCATTATCTGTTATCTTGGCTGGGTCAATGGCAGGGCGGATGTTTACCGTGAACTCTGAGCTGAGTTTTACTTCTTCACATTGAATGAGGTGATGCTGCATATATGTTCTGGTGCAGGGCAGGCTGTGAGTAAAGGCTCCGTAAGTTACAACTATCATTACTGTGAATTACCAACTGCATGGTTAGGACAATGATAGCCTTTTGCCCAGACGTGATAAGGAACCCACAGGACAGTACCTAACCCAGCAAGTGGAGGAAGACTGGGGAAGGCTTCCTGGAGGACTGAGCTGAGTCTTGTGAGGTCAGTGCACACAGACCAAAGGAGGGAAGGGCAACCCAAGCACAGGGAACAGAATGGGAGAAAGCACAGAGGTGGGTTGTGCAAGAGCATCCTGCAAAGGGCATGAGTTCTGAGAGGTGAGACTGGAGAGCTATGTGGAACCAGAGGGCTGAGCTTGATCATTTGATGGGATTGTGAGTCTTCCCACAATGAGTAACAAGATACTGATTTTATTTTTATTTTTTATTTTTGAGACAGAGTCTTACTCTGTCACCCCTGGTAGAGTGCCATGGAGTCACAGCTCACAGCAACCTCAAACTCTTGGGCTCAAGCCATCATCTTGCTCAGCCTTCTGAGTAGCCACCACAATGCCCAGCTATTTTTTTAGAGACAAGGTCTTGCTCTTGCTAGTCTCGAACCTGTGAAGTCAGGCAATCCACCCACCTTGGCCTCCCAAGAGCTGGGATTACAGGTATGAGCCACTGTGCCCAGCAAGATCCTGATTTTATAGGGGAAGAAACAATTTCAGTGTTACAGACCCCAACTGGCTCTTTGAATTGTAGAAGAGAAAGCTGGGGCCCAGACAGGGCAGTGGCTCACCTAAGTAGCCCTGTATGGTGTAGCAGGGCTGGGATTTGAACCCAGTCCTCTTCCTCCACTCCCAGTGCTCCTTCTGTGCCATTCCCTTGCCTTCCTGTCCCTGGGAACCCAGCCTTCACCTGACCTTGTCCTCTGCATCTCCTGTTAGGTGGCCAATACCAGGAAGCGTGTGTAGGGACTCCAAGTACCCTTCCATGTCTGTTGAGATTAAACCCAACACAGAATCAATCCCAAATCTCTGCAATGGAAAGGAAAGACAGGAAGCGCTTCCCTACCAGGGCCTGCAAAGTCAGCTGCTCCTCTCCCTGCCCCTTCACCCCACCCTAGAAGTCCTCCCTGGACTGTCAAAGGCCCCCTAGGGACCAGCTGGGGGCTGGACGTGAGCATTGAGGCACGATGGGACCTCTTGGGCAAAGCAGTGGGGGGAACCTCGTACCTTTAAATATTTTGAAATAGCAAAAGACATAAGAAAGCACGCAAAAATCCCAGACAGCACATGTCTTCTTCTGGCCCAATGTCCCCACCTCTCAGGGTTCCACTCACAGAAGCCCAGGCTCACACCAGCAGGAGGCTGGGACCAGAGCCTTGGCAGCCTTTCCAAGTGTGTTTATTCACATTCCTGTGGGCCCCGGAGGTCAGACTGTGCTGAGCTTCCCAGTATCTGCTGAGAACAAGAAAAAGCAGCCCCTAACGTCCAGAGCTGATCTGACATTCAGAGTTAGGCCTCAGCGTTGTCACAAACGGGTTGGACTCTCACAGCCAGGTCATTTTGTTCTCCTTTTGGATGTAAATGTTCTCACAGAATTCCAACCTCACTTAAGGTTACTCAGAGACCATGATAAAATGAGACAAAACAAGTCCGCTTCATAATTTTGTCTAAGCATTAACAGAAACAAGGTCACCGTGCTGCCATCCATAAAATATAAACAACCCCTCCCTTGGCTAAAATTAGCAACTGCTATTATTTTAACAGCTATATTGTGATACAACTCACATAAGATTTAATTCATCCATTTAAAGGGTACAATTCAAAGGTTTTAATTATACAGGGTGGGGCAGTGCCTGTGGCTCAGAGGGTAGGGCGCCGGCCCCATATACTGAGGGTGGCTGGTTCAAACCCAGCCCCCTCTAAAACAGTTTAGCCCCCTGCTAAAACAGCAGTGGCAACTGCAACAAAAATAGCCAGCTGTTGTGGTGGGCGCCTGTAGTCCCAGCTACTCAGGAGGCTGAGGCAAGAGAATCACTTAAGCCCAAAAGAGTTGGAGGTTGCTGTGAACTATGACACCACGGCACTCTACTGAGGGTGACAGAGTGAGACTCTCCCTCAATAATAATAATAATAATTATAATTATACAGGGTGGCCAAAAAGTTTAAAATAGTTACTATTTTAAGCCGGACTTGGTGGCTCACACCTGTAATCCTAGCACTCTGGGAGGCTGAGGCAAGTGGATTGTTCTAAGCTCACAGGTTGGAGACAAGTCTGAGCAAGAATGAAACCCTGTCTCTACTAAAAATAGAAAAAATAGAATAGAAGCAAGAGGATCACTTGAGCCCAAAAGTTGGAGGTTGCTGTGAGCTATGCCATCACAGCACTCTAGGGTATCAGCTTGAGACTCTGTCTCTAAAAAAAAAAAATATATATATATAATATAATAAAATAAAATATATATAATAAAATAAAATAGCCACTATTTTAAATCACACACAAACTTTACAGCCCCCCTGTATTCAGAGTTGTGAAACCATCATAATGTCAAATTATGAACATTTCCATCACCCCAAGAAGAAAGCTCACCCCCTTGGCTGTCACTTCAAAATCCTCCCATCAACCCAGCCCGGTGTAGCCACTAAAATCTGCTTTGTCTTTACAGACAGTAGAACCTCCACAGTTGACCACCTCCTGGAGTTGATGTAATTTTCATAGACCAGACATGCACCACATGTTGAGGCCTAGTTGCTTACGTTGGCTACCTCAGTATGTTGACCAGTTTGTTACAGTCCCTTAGGTGGCCAATTTACACAGGTTCTGCTGTATTTTCTTACTCTGAACATTTCACATAAATGGAATCATGCAATATGATGTGTGGTCTCCCTTCACTTAGCATAATATTTTCAAATTGCATACACATTGTAGCAGGTGCCAGCACATCACTCCTGTGATAGTCCATTTTATGTGTTATTCTGAAGGGGCCATGGTTGCCAGATATTTGGTCAAATGTTATTCTGAGTATTTCTGGGAGCGTGTTTTGGAGACGATTAACATTTAGAGCAGTAGACTGAGTAAAACAGATTGCCATCCCTAATGCAGGTGGGCCTCATCCAGTCAGTTCAGGGTCTGGATAGAGCAAAGGGCTCACCCTCTACGAAGTAAGAGAATGTTCACCTGCCTAAAGACCTTCCAACTGGAACATAGACTCTTCCTGGTTTTATGGCAGCCTGCTGGCCTTTGGACTCAAATAATATTCCATTGTATGGAGATTCCACATTTTCTCTATCCATTCATCAGGGGATGGACAATTTAAATTACCTCTACTTTTTGGCTATTATAAAAAGTGCTGCTATGGCTTGGTGCCTGTAGCACAGTGGTTATGGCACCAGCCACATACACTGAGGGTGGTGGGTTCGAACCCAGCCCAGGCCAGCTAAACAACAATGACAACAGCAACAAAAAATAGCTGGGCATTATGGCAGGTGCCTGTAGTCCCAGCTACTTGGGAGGTTGAGGTGAGAGAATTGCTTGAGCCTAAAGTTTTGGGTTGGGTTTTGCTGTTAACCCCATCCCATATAAGTTTGTGTACATTCGGCTCAGGGGTAGAAAAAAAAAAAAAAAAAAAAAAAAAAAAAATGCTGCTTTGGCCAGGTGTGGTGACTTACTGTAATCCTAGCAATCAGGAAGACTGAGGCAGGAGGATCGATTGAGGTCAAGAGTTCAAAATCAACCTGAGTAAGAGCAAAACATTGTCTCTATTAAAAATATAAAAGTTAGGCTAGGTGCCTGTGGCTCAAGTGGCTAAGGCGCCAGCCACATATACCTGAGCTGGCGGGTTCGAATCCAGCCCAGCCCACCAAACAACAATGATGCCTGCAACCAAAAAATAGCCGGGCATTGTGGTGAGCGCCTATAGTCCCAGCTACTTGGGAGGCAAAGGCAGGAGAATCGCTTAAGCCCAAGAGTTGGAGGTTGCTGTGAGAAGGCTCTGTCTTAAATAAATAAATAAATAAAAATATAAAAGTTAGCCAGGTGTTATAGCATGTGCCTCTTGTCTCAGATACTCAGGAGGCTAAGGCAGGAGGATCTTCTGAGCCCAGGAGTTTGAGATTGCTGTGAGCTAGGCTGATGCCACAGCACTCTAGCCTGGGTCATATAGTGAGGCTCTGTCTCAAAAAACATGCTGCTATGAACATTTATAAATAAGTCTACGTGTGAATGTGTGCTTTCATTTCTCTTGGGTGTATACCAAGAAGTAGAATTGCTGGGTCGTATGATAATTCTGTGTTGAGGAAGTAGCTGCACCATTTTGCACTGCCAAAAGCAGTGTATAAGGTTCTAATTTCTCCATATCCTCATCAACACTTATTCATTTCTTTTTTTAGTAATAGTTATCCTAGTGGGTGTGAAGTAGTATCTCATTGTGGTTTTGATTTATATTTCCCTAATAATTAGTGACGTTGAGTATCCTTTCATGTGTTTACTGGCCATTTATTTATTTATTTAAAGAAATGTCTATTTAGATCCTTTACTTAATTTTTAATTGGGATTTTGATTACTGAGTTGTAATAATACATTATATATTCTAAATATAAAACATATTTGGAAAACCGTTCTCCAATTCTGTGGGTTGTCTTTTCACTTTCTTGATGTTATCCTTAGAAGCACATGCGTTTTTAAATTTTGATCGTGTCCAATTTATCTATTTTTTCTTTTGTTGTTTGTGCTTTAGGAATAATATCTAAGAAACCATTACCTAATCCAAGGTAACTCCTCCTTTTTTTCCTCCCAATACAGCTTTATCCTTTCTCTGTCCTCACTCACAGGTAAGATTTGTTAAGGTTAGAGTTTGAATGTTTATCTCCCAAACCTCAAGTTTTTCTTTTTGTTTGTTTGTTTTTTGAGACAGAGTTTTCATTTTGTCACCCTTGTTAGAGTGACTCACGGCAACACCACTCTGGGGCTCAAGTGATTCTCTTGCCTCAGCCTCCCAAGTAGCTGGGACTACGGACACCCACCACAATGCCTGGCTATTTTTAGAGATGGGGGGTCTAACTATTGCTCAGGCTGGTCTCCAACTCCTGAGCTCACATGATCCACCCGCCTCAGCCTCCCAAAGTCCTAGGATTACAGGTGTGAGCCAACATGCCTGGCCCCAAACCTCATGTTGAAATTTGATCCCAATGTTGGAAGTGGGGGAGATCCCACATGAATAGATTAATGCCACCCCCTCCCTCCTCCCTCCAGCTGAATGATACGAGTTCTCTATTAGTTCTCTGAAGATCTGGTTGTTTAAAAGAGCCTGGCACCTCCTGCTTTTCTCTCTCATGCTTCCTCTCTTGCCATGTGATTCCTGCACACACTGAAGCCCCCACTCACCTTCCACCTGGCATGGAAGCAGCCTGAGGCCCTCACTGGAAGGAAATGCAGGCATGATACTTCCTGAACAGCCTGCAGACTTGTGAGCCAAATAAACCTCTTTTCTTTATAAATTATCCAGCCTCAGTTATTCCCTTATAGAACTAAGACAGCATCCAGTTATAGAATTGCCCCTGCTTTCTGGCAGCGTCCAATCTAGACTGTCTTTCAAATCACCCAACCGAAGCCCAAATTCTATAAACTGTGGACCCAACCCCAGGGCCACGGACCAGTACTAGTCTGTGGCCTGTTAATAACTGGGCCACACGGCAGAAGTTGAGCTGGGGGTGGGGGAGCCAGCAACCCTTCATCTGAATTTATAGCCACTTCCCATCACTTGCATCACTGCCTGAGCTCCACCCCTGTCAGATCAGCAGGCATTAGATTCTCATAGGAGTGTGAACTCTACTGTCTATCAGCCACACCCTGTTGTCCACGCTCATCTCTGGGCTGTCCACAAGCCCAGCAACTCTTTGCTCCTAGGTCCCAACCACCTGTCAATCTCTTCCAAACCAAAGGGCTGTGCATCTGCCCATGCTGATGGGTTTCCCACCTCCAAGACATATGTCTCTCAACAGGTAATTCACTTAAGCTCTGGTCAGTCTCCCCTACCCCCATCCCAAAGCCCTGAGCAGAGACAAAGTAGGATTCTTCCCTAGGCTCCAGTGCCCTCCACACTGAATGAGCTCAAAAATATTCAGTGATGAGCCCTGCCACTCAAATGGGAGAATCAGCAGAACTTGTAGGATCTAATTTGGAATTGACATTCTCTATTGTAACTTTGTTCCTGTTTATTTTTAAATTTTCTTTTTGTTTCACCGAAAAGGAAAGATGACGCACAGTTTTAGATGTTAAAAGTGTAAAAGTTGCTTTGTTACAATAAAACTAAACGTGTACATAAAGAAAAAATATTCATTGATGAGAGAGACCTACTTTCTGTTCTTTCAGTTTTCTCAAAGACACAGTCTCTGCTGTTTCAGGTGCTCTGTGACCTTTTTCTTCCTGAAGAAAAAAAGCTGATCTAATCTTTCTCTGGGATGGGTCCTCTTCTTCTGTAGATGATAAAGCTCCTCATTAATTTTTAGGTGATTATTGGTTGTTATTTTTTTCTTTTTTATGCCTCTATTTTTGTATTCTACAGTCTCTACACTTTACTTTTTTTCCCCTAAATATTTCTGGATGGTTTTCAAAATAAACCTTACAGCCCAATAAGGAAATAAACAAGGAGATCTGTTCAGCTAGAAGCAGGACTTAGAGATCCTTTCCAGGAATATAATAAGTCTTTCCACTTAGGTTTTTTTTCACATCCTTTAGTAAATGTTGATAATTTTCATATGATTCCTTTTTACATTTTTTATCGGTATGGCTTTAGGAAGTAGTTCAACCCATAACAGAGGGTCAGAACCTTCCAGATAATGCCCCCCCCCCCAAGGGAGGTGGCCATGGGATGTGGGAGGGCAGGCAAAGAGACCCACGGGGCCTTCAGAGAGAAAGAACATAGCTTCTCCCTCCTCCTGTACATGGGAGGGGAGGGGCAGATAAGGAATGGGTCTGCTGCCCTCTTAGGTTTTTGCTAGCTGGAAGGACTCACCTTGCTGACCTTTGAGTACTCTTTACCACCTTGCCCAAGGAATGGAGGCTGGAGGGCAGACCAGATCACAGCTGTAGTGGGGAGTCCAACACTCTGGTGCTTCCAGAACAGCGAGGGCCCTCAGCTCCTAGGACAACTGGGGGTCACCTCTGGCCCTGCCCCTACAAAAGTGAAGAATGTGGAAATGGTTAGAGGTAGAACTGACCTGTGGGTGGTTGGTGGACAGTTAGTTCCTCGATGCTGGGAGAGAAAACAGCAGAAATGCAGACCTCTGTGCACTGATGGTCCTAAAGCCCCAAGGATGACACACACACACACACACACACACACACACACACACACACGTGGCAAGAGCAAGGACTATTCAGTGGAGAGTGACTCCTAGCTGCACCCTAAGGTTTCCCTAAGGAGAGATTTTACCGGGTTGAAGTGAAAGGGAAGAGGGGCAGGGCAGTGTTCAGGCACCTACACCTTCCGACTCTGTTTGCAATTGATTTCTTTGGGAAATGCACAGTGGTTGGAAATCACGGCTGCCAAAGAAGACTGGAGGAGTAGCGAACGCTAATGAAAAGTTCACAATGGAGTTTTTAAAGTTAAGCTCCGGGGAAAGGCCTCTGAAGACAGAGGAGGGGCAGATTGGAGAACAATTTAAATGAATCGCAGCAAGGACTTAGGGGACTCTCAGCCCCTGCTCCGCCTCCAGAGCACCCTGGGGTACACCGCAGCCCGACTCTGCGCTTGGGTTTCTGCAAGGGCATCAAGGTGTTCCCGCGCCGCTGCGCTCAGGCTGTAGCACTTCCCCCGCCCTCTCCCGGCGCGCGGCCCCGCCCAACTCCCAGACTCCAGCCAATCCGCGCTCGGCCACGCCCAACAGGGACGGCCAATCGATTGATTCTGCTTTGTGTTCGAGACCTAGAAGCAGAGCGTCGTGCACTCGATCGACGGACAGTCTGGGTCCTTGTGCTAAATTGGTGGATTGTTTGGTGGTTGTGTTGGGGGTTGCAATTTCCTTGGAGTGGAAGAAGGTTGACCTAGCACGGTTCGGGTCCTAGAAGAACAATATTTATCCCTGGTCCTTCTCCTCCCTTGCAGTGTCATCTAGTCTCTCTGAGTCTGTCACTCTACCTATAAAATAAATGGGGACAAAACGACCTCTACAGTTTTATTTATCTTGGCCCTGGAAACTCCGGATCAGCGCTGGCGTCTCTCTGTCTAATATCAGTAGTCTGTCCCTGGTGTGGCCATCTGAATCTTTGCAGTCAGTAACATGAGTTACCTGCACTCCAGCCAGGCTCTTCCCAGTCCGGGATGCCATTGCTGGGGAAACGGAGACATGGGAACAAGAAAAATGGAGGTTGTTCATCCACAGATATTTAGTGTGCTGTGGTTGTGTATCTGGTACTGAGCTAGGTCCCCTGTAAGGAGGACATCCACTCCAGTGGGGGAGTCCTGCACCCCCAGTTAAGAGCTGTGTCTCCTCCATCAGACTTTGAGCATGGGAGCTGTTCTCTCATTAAGCTGTTCTCACCAGGAAAGAGGTTGCAAACAGATCCCAAAGCTCTGTTTCTCCTTTCTCTACAGTGTCCTCTCCAGTTGCTCCACAAACTTGCAGGGCTGTGATGTCATCTCTCCCCACACCTCACCCCACTCCAGGCCTGTATGATCCTAGGCTTCCCTTGGCCTCCCATAGGCCACTGGCTGTCTCTCCCACCCACAGATCTGAAAGAAGTCAATGCAGACAGGCTGTAGTGGCAGCTCCCTCCCTGAGGAAGCTACTTCCCCTGTCTGTCCAACTATGAGAGGACCTTGGAAGTTTGGAGGTGCCCCTCTTAACACTATGATTCAGCCAGAATGCACCCAATCACCTTCTAAACATGACTTGCTCCCCCAGGCTTGACACCTTGGTTGGGTTCTTTTGCAGAAGTTTGTCTTGAGGTCTCCAGAGAGGCCCCACCAAGAAAAACATCTGCATGGCCAGGAAAGCATCTGAGAGGCACCTGAAGTCAGACAGCCTGTGTTGGAATCCTAGCTTTTTTCTCAGACTGTGGTCTGGGGGATTTAACTTCTACTAGTGTGTAATAGAAATCACAGAAGATACCTGGAAGATTATTGAAAGGATGAAATAAAATGATGCATATAACTTATTTGCATCAGATCTGGCAGAGACATATAGCAAATTGGCAATAATTATTATTATCCTGTTATCATGATTATATTCAGCAGGAAAGAGGCCACCCAGGATAGGCTCTGACCCTTGATGAGAAGGTGCCCATTTTATGTCTTCTCTCATTTCTGATCCTCCTCTTTTGCCTTCTCTGGTCCCAGCTGAGGGGCTTTATTTCAGCAACATCCAGTTTTCTTGTTCAGAAGATGAAGCCCAGCCATGCAGGCTAATGGAAGAGGCTGAAGTTGAGGGGCAAGAGAAGATCACATGGGGATTCTGTGCCTCCAAGCTTTGTCCACATAAAGGAGCAGGCCCTGCCAGATAGTCACTATCAGGAGGGCTTCCAGTTAGGACAGGAAAGGAAGATTGTTAAAAATTGATTCTGATGTGCCCAATTAAACCATCAGCTCTGGGGGCCTTCCCTGAGTTATTAATATTTATTCCTCATGGTATCCCTGGGACCATCAGGGAAGCTGGACAGCAGCAGATATTCTCTAAGCCAGGCTGCTTCATAGCCCGTGTGACACATATAGTGACCGTTTTGATAGACCTGACCCCCTAATCCCCCCAAGTGCTTATCTTTGCTCCACCTGCCACTTGGGCCTCACCCAGTGGGGAGGAGGTATTTCAGGAAAATGCTGGGGACAGAATAGAAAAACTACTCCCAAACTGAGAGGGAACCAAGAGGTCAAGGAATGATTCTGACAAGCCCAGCTTGATGAGTTAGATGAGTTTATTAGAAGTTGCTTATTAGGGAGCTTGCTCCTAGGGTGACACAGAAATTTATTTCTCAAGAAGAAATTTTATTTCTTCTTCTTCTTCTTCTTCTTCTTCTTCTTCTTCTTCTTCTTCTTCTTTTCGAGACAGAGTTGCTCTTTGTCTCCCTTGGTAGAGTGCCATGGCGTCACAGCTCACAGCAACCTCAAACTCTTGGGCTTAAGCTGTTTTCTTGCCTCAGCCTCCCAAGTAGCTGGGACTACAGGCACCTGCCACAACACTGGCTATTTTTTTGTTATTGTTGTCATTGTTGTTTAGCAGGCGCTGGCTGGGTTCAAACCCACCAGCCCCGGTGCTTGTGGCAGGCATCCTAACCACTGAGCTACGGGCGTTGAGCTGCACAGGAGCTTCTTGCATGCAAATCCACATCTGCCCACTCTGCAGTGTTGCTTTAAATATCTTCCCGGTGAGTAATGCAAACTTTGTACATTGTGTCTTTGCTTGTTCACAGTGAAACAAATCACACAACCATCATCACAGCACCATCACCATACTCTCTCCTGCAACCCGTGTTATGTTAATGATATTACAATTTTGCACCAGTGGGGATTTTAGTGCTCCATTTAGCTAAAGGGCACTATAGGACAGCTGAAGCAGCTCTACAGCAGTCAGGGATGGTCTGTGCCAGCCATTTCAAGAAAGTGCTGAGGCACCCAAGAAAGTGTTGGCCACCTTTCCTTGGCCCCATAGTTATCTTGGCACCCACCCAGTCTACTTGGTAACAATTTGCTGTGCACCCCAGGCTATCACAGTGTTTCTGTTAGTGGTGAGGAACCCACATTCCCCCACTACCACCCCGGAGGTAGCAGAGTCATGACTCCACAAGTAGAGTTTTGCAGGGAAGTCCAGTGAACTAATTCTTTACAAAACCTACCCAGGCCTGCTTGCACCACCCTTCCTGTCAAGAGAATGTATATTTTGAGCAACTTCTGGGAGTGGAAACTAAATTCTGGTAAGGAGTGCTTCTTGCAAGGCCAAGAAGGAAACATCCGTCATTGTTGATGCACAGTAAGTACAGCCCTCATTGGTGATCCAGAGGGCAGAGTGTGGCTACCTCCAGGATATGGCTCCCAGGCTCTGGGGAAGCTCTGTCTGGTCTTCCTTATTCACCAGGGATCACTCTCACTTTTCCCTAATAAGCTATTTGGCTGAGATGAAGGCAGCATCTGTGCAGACACTGACTAGAGAAAATTCAATGAATCGGGGCTGACCTTGTCTCCTCCCAGGCTTCAGTCAGCAAGGTTGTTCTGGGCAGGTGGAATCAGAAACTTAAGGAGGCTGTAATAGCAAGAATGTTGAACCTGGGCCTTCTCCTGGGACTGCCTGTGGAGTGGACCCCACTGAGGTGAAGCCATGGGACTGGCCCTGAATGCTAGCTCAGAGACGAGAAGTATATATAGACATATCAAGCTTGATCAGAGCTCTGTGTCTCCTTCTGACCAGATCGGAGGCCTCATCTGTCCAAAGTCTCTGTGCCATGTGCACCTGCCCTCCCAGGACCATAATCACCACCACACTGGTCACCTACAGGCTGGGGTCCATGAAGGATCCTACAGAATCAACCAATCCATGAAGGTTCAGCAGACAGCACAGCTGTGGAACACCCTTCCCAGAAACAGCTGGGCTCCTGTGAGGCAGGAGGTGCTGAGGACAAGCAGCAGATATAGTGTGCAGAATCTGTATTCAGTCCTGCTCGAAGCCCCTCAGCTGTGTGACTTAGAGGAGTCAGCTGCCTTCTCTGAAATCTTTCATAAGTTAAGGCAGATATTCAGGCCTACTTTTCTCAGCTACTGTGAGGCTCAGAAGAGACCATATATAAAACGCTGCATAATCTTAATCCCACAAACGCCCATTTATACAGTTCCTAGAAACAGTCCTTAACTTCCTTCATGATCAGAAGGTCGGCACAGCGGGACTGCTCTGCTTTGCTCCCTTCAAACTTCCATTACCTTGCCTTTTAACCTCAGGCGAGAGGCTGTGGTTGAGACCGCACTCTGGACCGGCGGGTGCAGGGTGGGCCGCAAGGAAGATCTGCACTGAGGTTCTCAGCGGAAAGACGCTCAAGGAATGTGACCAGTGCCATCGGCCCTGGCTGCGGGTGCTGGATCCCTGGGCTCCAGGCTCCACACAGCCTCTGGGCCTTGATGTGTCAGCTGGGAGCATGCCCCGCTGGGACCATCCCTCCGCTTCCATTCCCAGGGCAGAGAGAGCTGTGCCCTCCACTACGGAGTGTGAGCTGCTGCTGCAAGGGCGCTGTCCATCCCGTGGTGCTGAAGAGCCCCTCGCCCCCATCCCGCCACCCACCAAGGAGCCCCGTCCCCATCCCCACCCCCACCCCACCCCTGCAGCCTCCATTCAGGATCTGACCCAGACTCCAGGATCCACACTAATTCAATAGCCCACATGGATGGTCATCTGCCTCAGCGATGGTTTGAACCGGAAGCACCCAGGAAGTCAAAGCTTGCTTGAGGAGGCTCAGCTAAGGTCCACGACTTGGCCGAACACAGGCATCGTGCGGGAGGCAGGCAAAACTGGAATACCGTACTCTGTCCTGGCACTGGGAGGAACTCAAATATTATGGAAATAGTTCCTGCCCACTCCAGCCTCGTGCTACGAATTGCACCGGTAGGCTGTGCCCCAGGAAGGCGTCCCTCACTTTCTAGGAACTCCGTGCCAAGCTGTGGGCAGGAGAGAAAAATCCCTGCAATTACTCCCATGCATTTTCCACAAAGTTGATTTGTCCTCCTTTGCCTCTGAGTGACCTCCAGCTCACATGGTCGCCCCCAACCCTCCCTCCTAAGGTCCTAACAACAGGCGATGGTCACCTATTTCCAATGAAGAGTATTGCAACTTTAGTACCAAACTTTTGCTCCGAAGAGTGTAAGATGACTAGCTTGCCTAATGAATCGAGCGTGGCGGTAATGAAGGTGACGCAGGCAAGAAAAGTGTTGCACCTCCGCAGCGCAAGAACTAGTTGAGCAAAGAGTGTTCAGAAAGCGCAGGCGGTACCTGTGGCTCAAGGAGTAGGGCGCCAGCCTCATATACCGGGGCTGGAGGGTTCAAGCCCGACCCCGGCCAAAAAACTGAAAAACAAAAAAAAAAAAAAAAAAAGCGCAGGCAACAGCCCTGCCTCTCTAGCTCCGCCACAACCCTGCACGTTTCCCCAGGGCCTGCGGGCTCCCGGCACCTTCTTATCAGCCCAGGGCACAGCGCCAGACCAGATAGTAGAGGCAGAAGTCAGGCAGGCGGGTGCGTCCCGCACATTTCCCTCGAGCTGTGTATGCAGAGAGCTCCGGAGTTTGCAAGCCCGGCACAGTCAGACCAGGTTGCAGACCCAAGATGACCCAGACCCGACCGCGCTCAGGCTGGGCGTGGCCACTGCGGGCTGCGCTGTCGGGCCGGCCACGCTCAGCTCCGGAGGCCCCGGCACGGCCCCCACCTGCAGCATTCCCAGGCTGCTGCGGAGGCCTCGCAGGCACACAGGTGGCAGTGCCCCGCTCAGTGGGCAGTGTGCAAGTGACTCTGGAGCGTTTCGCAGGAGGCGAGAAAGCAGAACTTGCGCCAGCCCAGGGCTCTACAGGGGGCTGCTGCTCCAGTGGTTGTTTCCTGTGCCCATTACCTGGCTGCTCCCAGCCAGAAGCCAGACTGCCTCCCCCAGCCTCCGGTATATGATACAAAATGCCTGCAGAGCCCAAGTGCAGCCGCTCTGCAACTGCACAGACTCCTGTACCCGTGAAGCCAGCCCCGCCCCTATTTTTGCCGCACACGTGTCATTAAACTTTAGTCTTCAGAAACTATGAGGTTATCTGCTATGAAAGAGCTTCTCTCGGGCGGCGCCGGTCCCATATACCGAGGGTGACGGTTTCGAACCCGACTGCAACAAAAAAATAGCCAGGCGTTGTGGTGAGTGCCTTTAGTCTCAGCTACTCGGGCAGGAGAATCGCCTAAGCCCAAGAGCTGGAGGTTGCTGTGAGCTGTGATGCCACTACGCTCTACAGAGGGTGACAAAGTCAGACTCTGTCTCTACAAAAAAAAAAAAGAAAAAAAGCCACTCTCTCCCCTTCCCCAGTTGCCATAGTAAGGGGGAGGCAGGGCAGATCCATCTAACCACCCCACATGCAGCCCTTATGCCACACACAGGGCAGATCCATCTAACCACCCCACATGCAGCCCGTATGCCGCGCAGTTGGTGAGCTCTCTCTGCCACAAATCTCAGCTTCTTTCTGCAGCTATATAACACCGCCATTCTTCCCCTTCAGGGAACTTGCTGCCTCATCCTCATCCGCTTGTCTCAGTTTCTTCTCTGATGTCTAAGAGAGAGTAACTGTTCGGAAGTTAGAGTCTGGTTTTATGCTGTAGCAGTGTCTGGGAAGTCTCTTGAAGGAAGCTAAAGTTCCAAGTACTGGGTTTAAGGGCCGACCTAAAGAGTTCATTTTCAACTCTCTGAATGCCATTGCATTGCTGGGTTTTTGTTGTTGCTGTTGTTGTTTGTTTGTTTGTTTTGAGGTAGAGTCTCACTATGTCACCCTTGGTAGAATGCCGTAGCATCACAGCTCACAGCTATCTCAAACTCTTGGGCTTGGGTGATTCTCCTGCCTCAGCCTCCCAAGTAGCTGGGACTACAGATTCCCTCCACAAGGCCCAGCTATTTTTTTGGTTGCAGTTGTCATTGTTGTTTAGCAGCCCCAGGCCAGGTTCGATCCTGCCAGCCCCGGTGCATGTAGCCGGCACCCTAACCACTGAGCTATGGGTGCCCAGCCTGCATTGCTGTTGAATGATTCTCTCCCCCCACCTGGAAAAGAAACATTAAGGAAGGATAGACTACTCTATGGTTAGACAGAATGAAGAACTTCCAAACTGTGAAAGGTCCTGATTGTTGCAAGAGCAACAGTAGAGGGCGCCAATGTTGTGCAAGCACACTCCTAGACCTGGTGCCCTTTTTTCCATACGCCCCCAGCCTGCACATCAACTCAGAACTACCCCCACCCCAACACACACACACACACACACACACACACTCCCTACCTTACGGGCACATGAGAGTTCAAAAAGCTAAGATTCCAGGCTCAGATTCTGCAAGTGGCCTCTGAGGGACTCTCAATAAATGTTTTACATAACCCCTACCCTACCCTGAAATTATTTTCATGAACTGCAATATCTCCGCTCAGTGCTTCCTCCCAGTTTCCTTGTCCATTCCGTGGTCTTGTTCCTCCAGTAGGAAGATGCTGTAGTCTTGTTTCTATATTTGTTTATTTTTTGGAAACAGAGTCTCACTCTGTTGCCCAGGCTATAGTGCAGTGGTGTCATCCTAGCTGACTGCAACCTCAAACTCCTGGGCTCAAACAATCCTCCTGCCTCAGCCTCCTGAGCAACTGGGATTAGAGGTACACACCACCACACCCAGCTATTTTTTTTTTACTTTTAGTAGAGATAGGGACTCAAGCTGGTCTCCAACTCTTGAGCTCAATCAATCCTCCTTCCTCAGCCTCCCAGAGTGCTAGCATTACAGACTTGATCCACGTGCCTGGTCTGCCGTGTTGTTAACAATGGGAAGTAGCCCAATGATACAATCTGGGTATGTTGTGGAACCACAAAATGAAAGTTGTGAAGGCTGCTCAGTAACATGGATTTATGTTTTCACTGACATGTGAAGGTTAAAAAGCAGGGCACTAAATTGTTCACTATGGCAACAGTGTGTTTTCATACAAAGACTGAAAGGGAACACCAAAAAAATAAACATGAATTAAGGTGAAATGGTGATTATTTTCTTTGAAACCTTTTCCTTAAAAGTATGTCCAAATCATAAGATTACCTCTGGGAGATAAGGTTATTGGTGAATTTTCTCTCCTTTCCAAATGTTCCACAATGAGCAGGTATTGTTTGTGTAATCAAGGAAAAAGAAGTACACACACACACCCCTGAAACAGCTGTTTTCTTAATGTTGCCACAATGTTAGTTGAGGAGGAACTATTTCCTTCCCTCCAAGGCTGGCTGTGGGGCTCTTCCTTTTTCTCCCCACCTAACTCCCCTCTCCTCACTCTCTTTAGGGCCCCTACCACAAAACCAGAACATAAATGAATAACACGTGGAACATCCAAAGGAGCTCTGATCCCAGCCTCCTGCTGGCGTAACCCTGGGCTCCTGTGCCTGAGACACTGCAGGAAGAGACAATCATGGGGGTGCATTCCTGAACTTTCTGCAGGGCAGGAATAGAACATATGTCATCATCACTGGACTGTTCCACACGCCTTATTGCTATTGTTACTGCAAAATGTTCAGAGGCAGAATTTTCTGCCAAGTCTTCTACCAAAGAAGCCCCTACCCTGGCCCAGTGACAGCCTCCAGTTCTCTCCCCAGGATTCTCTCCACAGTCCAGAGAAATAAGCTGGGCGTAAAAAGGAGGAAGAGGGACTGCAGCCTCCACTGGTGCTGGGAGCAAAGGAGCTTTTTGTCTTTGCTGTAATATGGCTGAGATCCAGGTTGGGGAGTGGTGAAGCTCAGGCTACTGATTAAACCTTGTTCTGTGTGGATTTACTCTCACTATCCAGGGACACAATGGATGGAATCTCTGCAAACTTTTCCCTGAATTGTCTGCCAATCAGCAGAGAATGTGAGGGTGTGGAAAGGAGCACAGGTGGAGGCTGGGCTCTCAGCAGGACAGAGTGTAGTGTTGGAGGAGGTGAGCTAGCAAGGGAAGAAGAGCACTGTGAAGGGCGGCAGGAGTCCAGGGATCAAATCCCATCCTTGTTTTCTCTTTGCTGGGCAATTTGGGCAAGTAACTGTCCTCTCTGGGCCTCAGCTTCCTCTTCTGCAACTCAGAAAAGTAACTGAGGACCCTTGTCCTCTTCTGGGTTCAAATGACCCTCTCTGAGGATATTTCCTGTCTATAAAATCAAACTCTTGATATCCACTCTCTACCAAGGGAAAGAATGACCCTCTCTGAGGATGTTTCCTGGTCTATAAAATCAGGCTGTTGGCAACGCCTATGACTCAAAGGAGTAGGGCACCAGCCCCATATACTGGAGGTGGCTGGTTCAAACCCAGCCCCAGTCAAAAAGAAAAAAAACCAGCTGCAAAATAAATAAATGAATAAATAAATCAGGCTGATGATATCCACCCCTCTGACAAGGGAAAGAGCCATCCACCTTTCTAATTCTAACAATCAAGTCCTGTCTGGCTGGCCCCAAACACTTCTCCACTCTCATTTCTCAGGAGTCTGACCTCTCACTTAACACTCCTGTGCGCCCCACCTCCATGCCTTTTCTCATTCTATTTCCTCCACCTGGATTTTGCTTCCCCTTTGGTTAACACCTACTTACTTGTCTTTTGAGACTCCGGTCTCACCTTCCCAGGAAGCCTTCCCCAATGCCTTCCCGGGAACTGGGTTTGATGCCCTTGCTCTGAGCTGCTATGCTACTCTGGGTATAAAGTCACTGCTACCCTTAACAACTCATACTCACAGCTGAGGCTTACTGAGCAGTCGCCAAGCACCTGGACCTCCACCAGTCCCTTTGCCCATCACTGTCCTGTTCGTTTCTCACCATGTGCATGTGAGGGAGCTTCTATCTTTACCCCCATGGTGAAGGGTGGGTGTTTGGGTTGGGGTGTGAACCCAGGCTGGTGCCATTGCTCTAAGTCCTCTTCTGATTTTCTACCTTCTATTCTGTCTGCCACTCCAAACATAAGGCATGATAGTTTTCTGCTTAGGTGAATGTATTTGTCCTTCTTCTGAGCTGAGAACACCAACAGTGAAGGGTCTTAGCCCCTTTGTGCCAGTAGCCCGGACCTATCACAGTCCCAGGAAGGGCTGAATCTGAACCTCGCGTTCTCGGGTCCACACAACTGAGGCTTCCTTCCTCGTTCTTAGGAGTCCGGGAAGAGCCAAAATGTGCCAGGGCCTCTTCCTGGGCCTAGCGCAGGGTTCTCTCCCGCCTGATGCTGTATCCACACTTGCCTAGGGTCAGGTTCAATCCAGGTAAGGGACCTATGGATGAAACTCCCCTTATGAATTGATAAAGGAGTATAAGGCAAAAACTAGAGTAAGGGCCCCAAAACCCTGCTGAAGGAACAGGCTTAACTAAAACCAATGATAATAATCAGCCACTGTCCCTCCATTTACTTGATAATAGTCACTGTCCCCTTGTTTGTGTCTCCATAATTACTGCTCTGGAGGGCATTACTGCCCTGGAGTGATAGTTGTAAAGATTCTTAAAGTTTCTCTGTAGATAACATCACCTGTTTGGAACCTAAAGGGTAGTTTTTGAGGTGCTTTCCAGGTCTTGCATTCCTGTGGATTCCAATTTCTTGGTCACCATCCAGTCCAAGGAATTGACTCAACTGGTCTTAGACCTCCCCATCCAAGAAACTGCATTCCCATGGATTGGCTGACCCACCCAGGCAGCAGTCCACCCATACCAAGAGACTGATGCTTCCACCCTAAACCTAGCCGATTAGCAGACCCTGATTCCCTAATCCTCTGTCCACCAGACTGTCTTTAAAAACCCTGTCTCCTGCTTGGCGCCTGTAGCTCAGCAGCGAGCGCGCCAGCCACATACACTGGAACTGGCAAGTTCGAACCCAACCCAAGCCTGCCAAACAACAATGACAATTACAACAAAAAAATGGCTGGGGGTTGCAGCGGGTGCCTGTAATCCCAGCTACTTGGGAGGCTGAGTCAAGAGAATTGCTTAAGCCCAAGAGCTGTGACACAACAGCTCTCTACTGAAGGCGACATAGTGAGACTCTGTCTCAAAAAAAAAAAACCTTGTCTCCGGTGGTGCCTATGGCTCAAGGAGTAGGGTGCTGGCCCCATATACCAGAGATGGTAGATTCAAACCCGGCCCCAGCCGAAAACTGCAAAAAAAGAGAAAAAAACCTTGTCTCAAGTTCTTGGGGAGGCAGACTTGAGAAATTCCTTCCATCTCCCCACTTAGCACTACGAGGAATAAACTCTGCTGTAAACCCCGATGTCTCTGGATATTGGCTTCCTCTTGGGTGGTGGGCAGATGAACCTGGTTGGGTGGCAAGATGCTTAGAGGTCATAGTCACATATACTAATGTACTAAACCCTGGGCCAGTCCTCCTCAGACTTCAGCTCACTGAATCCTCACAGCAACCTTTGAGGAAGATAAGACACATGAGGGAAACTGAGGCTCAGCTGACATCACAGAACGAGTGGGTGGAGTCAGAAGTGACCACAGGGTTTTCTGACCTCAAAGCCCTTCAGCCTCCCCACTCTCTCCCTTCTGTTCTAGATAAGGCTATGTGAGTAAAAATTCCCAGGGGACAATAATTGTGATTCATCTTTGCATCCGCCATGGGCCAGAGGCCACACCCAGGCACTGTGAGGCCTGTTGTGAAAGTTTGAGCTGGGCAGGCCCTGGCTCAGAGTAGGTTGCCAGTAACTGTTTATTGGCAGAGGTCAACAGGGCAGGGATTGCCATCTCCACTTTATATGAGGAAGTTGCAATCAGAGAGGAATAGGAAAGTTTCCCAAGGTCATCCCTGAGTCAGAGGAAGAGCAAAGACTTGAACTCAGGACACTGGGGGATTCTGCTGCAGGTTAGCACTATTGGACTGGGCTGTCCACTAAGGTTGTCTGGGCTGACAGCTTTATGGGTGCTGTAAGTCAGGGGGATATGTCAGCACCCATCCCTACTCTAATGACTCTAAACCAGGCCTTGCCTCTATAGGTAAGTGGGGCCCCAGGCAGCCTAGACAGTGACAAGTGACTGGTTTATTGCAGGCCCAAACTGGGGTTGGGGTTAGGCAATAAGGCTGGGAATTCTATGACCAGAAATGGGGAGGGCCCCTAATCCTGTGCAATCCTGGAGTTAGAGATGGCAAATAGAATCGTAGCCATACCTGATCACCCAAGTCGCCAATGTGCAGCCTCCATTGTGCCCACAATTAAGATACAATCTTGAGGAAGAGTACTTTCTCAACGTCTTCCAATTGCTCAGAGGGGATGCCCCATCAGGGACTGGTTTTCCTTACCCATCTTTCTGGTCCCCAAACACACCCAGGGCCCTCCCACACTCCCCTTCCTTGGAGGGGGGAGGTCAGTGCAAAAGCCCTTGATTCATAGTCCCTTAACCTCACCAAAGGTTTCCAAGTCTCTCTACCCTACTCACTGGGGAGCTGGCCTAGGTTCACCAGGGACTCTCTGGAATAGTCTCAATCCCCAGGAATAGGCTTCCTCCATCCTAAAAGAGACATTTTTATAACACCATGAACACAAATGCACTCCCCAGAAAAGGCTCTAGGATGTAGAACCTCTCCCAGACAGTCCTGGCCCCAGGTTGGTGATGATTAAATTCTAAAGCAGTGTTGACAATAAGCCTGATGTGGATGCCCCCTCCCCTCCCACCTGCCTCTCTGGAGGATCAAAGCTGCTCAGTGAGGCTGTGTGATCCTGGGCCAGACTCCAAGCCAGGAGGAAACCCCTTTGCCTGGATCATTCTGGAGGAGGCAATCCCCCTTCAGAGGTCCCCGGCCCAGGCTCAAAGGCCGGTAGGGGATGAGAGGTTGGCAGCGGATGGGGAAGTGGCTGGACCAGAAAACCGGGGCTTCCTGTTGATGGAGGGGGTCCAGGTCCACTGCCTGGTTCCCTGTCTCTCTGCCCTACTTCAGTCTGACCTTCCCAAACTCCCATGGAGGCTCCCACCCGCTGCAGGACTCATGGCATCCGCAGTAGCAGGACTACAGAGCCAAGAGAAGACACAAGAGGTAGCTTGAGGGGGAGCAACCCCATTTCTCCAAACTCTGAGGCCTCCCTCAAGGGAACTTTCCTTTCCCTGGACTCCTCTGGAGATCCTGACTGATGGGAGAACTAGGGGTCCTTCCAGACTCCCCCCTCTTCTCTTCCCATCCCATCTTTTGAGGCAGGGGGCCTCAAAATGACCCAGCCCCTCCCTCCCCTTTGGCCCTATTGGTTTCTCTTTCACAGAGCCCCTTTGCAATCTCTGTTTAAATTCTGCCCCCTCAAACAACCCCTCCTTCCCCGCCCTCTGGCTGTCTTATAAACGCCAGCAAGAACAATTTAGGGACAGCGTTACTCTGTACTGGAAAAAGGGTCTTCGGTTGCTTAGAAATTAAGTTTGGAGCAGCCTGGGAGGAAATGGAAAACAAGATGAAGCCCGGAGAATCCATGACCACTGCCTGAGAGAGACAGGAGAGCCCTCCTCCTGGGGTCACTGATTCCACAAACTGCCGGTGCGTCCCTCAGCTGCCTCATCGCCACGGGGCTATCTCCACCGCCCCCACCCCAAGACCCTACTGAGGTTCCTTCCAAGATCACTGCGCAGGGGTTGGCGCCAAAATGATCCAAGTCAGGAATACAGGGCAGTCCCGCTGGGTAGGTCGAGCGCCCTGCCATGTGGCTTCCTTGTTCCCACACCAGGGACCCGGGCTAGGATGGAGGACGCGGAGGGCGCCGCCTCTGAGTGAAGAGGACTCCGGGTGAGTGAAGGCGCCTAGGGCACCAGGCAAAAGGTGGTGGGGCAGGACCGGGGAGCAGGGGAGATGGGAGAATTTCAGATCGCGGACGGGAGGAGGGGACGGGAGGGGCGGCTCCGCCAGGGGGAGGAGCCGCCTCCCGCGCCCAGCTGTCGGGGCTACCTCGCGTCGCGGCTCCGCTATAAAACCCTGGCCCGCACGCTCGCGACACCCCTGGTAGCCTCCTGGGCGCGGGACCCCCGACTCCGCGGCGTCTTTGCTGACCCGCGATGTGGCTGCTGCTTGCGCTCCCGGTCCTCGCCGCGGCCCGGGCCTCGGTCGCTGCAGGTGAGCCCCCTGGAGTGGCCGCAGGTGCCCCGCGGGGGCCCCCCCTGCGCCCCCAGCCCCTGCCCCGCTGAGGCTCCGGCGCGGGCTGCGGGTGCGCGGGGGCTGCGCTGGGGCTGCGCTGGGGCCCCCGGCTCGCGTGTGCGCGGACAGCAGCGACGGTGCGGCAGTCGGGGCCGCGCGCGAGCCCGTGTGCGCACACGCGTGTCCTCGGCGGGCGGGAGGGATGTGCACGCGTGTGCGCGGCTGGGGCGTGTGCGGGTGGCCAGGCATCCCTGGCCGGACGGGTGTGAGGCTGCGATAAGGATGCGGCTCTGGCCCGCCTCGACACACGCCTTCTTTTCTCACCCCGGTACTCCCGGCTCTGTCGGCCGGTCTGTGCCGCCGGGGCTCAGCGCCAGGTGACGGCCCGGGCACCGGACCAGAGCAGCGAACTGAGTGTGGCGAGGTCCTGTCATTCCCCCTTCCCGCCCGGGGTTCCTTGCCCCCCAGGACTGCAAGCTGAGGTCGTCTCCCCCGTCCCCAGCTCTGGACTGGGAGCCTGGCGGGGGGCACCTGCAGACCCGAGGTCCCGGTGGAGCCGGTCTTTCCGGACGGGGTGATTTTCGTTTAAAGATTAATGTTGAGGCCGAGCTCTTAATTATTCGTCTAGGTGGGAGGCGACAGGGGAGGTGTGTTAATGTTTGATAAGGAGCTAAAAGGCCTTCAAGCCGTTGGGGAGAGGGATCAGAGAGGTGCCTTCTCTGCGACCCCCGCACCCCTTCATAGGAAGACCCCCGTCTGCCGGTTTCCAGCCCTGTTACCTCTCGAGTTGTTTCTGGGGTGCACCCGGCCAAACCTCCTCTCCAAAGTGAGGTGCGCTGCCCTTGGTGTCCTGGAGGGGTGAAGGTGCCCTTAGCAGCAGGGAGGGAGAGAGTGTGTGCTGTTTGCCGGGAGGGACTTAGCTGGCCAGCTGGGAGAATGAGGGGGCATCTTGTGGCACCTCTTCCAGGGGAGAAGGAAAGAAGGAAGGCAGAAAGTGAAAAATATTATTTTTAGGGTTGAACGTTTGAAGCCTGGTAAGCTAGACCTGGTAGAAACAGCAGAGAGATGCTTTGCAGTTAACCTGGGTGCTTTGCAGCTGTGTGTCCTTGTGGGCGTCACTTATTTACAAGACAGGGATAGTAATTCTGACTTCAGGTGTTTAAAGTGAGTGTGTTTAGTGGCACGTGCCCAGTGCTCCACACAGATGGTTATGAGGCTCTGCCACTGACCTGGAGTCCATGCTTGCTGACCTCATCACACAAGCTGTGCTCCCCTTTGGTGTCAGGCTCTCTGTCTGGGACCTGCCTTTCTCCACCCACTCATCCTAGGGCCACTTAAAGCTGGAGATCAGCAGGTTGCTCATGGAAATACCCAGGCATCTCCTCCCTTTGAGAGGGGGAGGAGAGAGGCTGTTTGGCCCTGGACCCCTGGCCAGGAGTTGCTGAGACTTTGCCCAGGACACACTTGAGTTTTGCTGAGCTGTTTTTCAGGATTACTCCCTTCCCGTAGAGTAGGAGGGTGGGGTGAGCAAGGTCCACTAGAGAGGGCTTCTTCAGTCATCTCTAAAGAAGAGGGGTGGGTGGTAGGGAAGTCAGGAGTATGGGGCCAGAGCTGGTAACGGTTTTCAGGTGCCTAACCCCCATCTCTGGACGGGCCAATGGCCTGGGTAGGACCTGGAGCTTACAGCCAGAAGCTATAAGTAGCTCCTTTCTTTCCTAGGCCATCTTGAAAGTGGCCTGAGATGGTGGGCTGGTAATTATCTGCAGGGGTGCCCCTCTCATGAGCCTGAGCTGATTGGTGCTCCTGCCACCTCTTGACCGAAGGCCAGCACCCCCACCATCACTCCACAGACATAGACCTGCCTCCTGGCCTTGGCCTCATCACCACTGTTTTCCTGGCTCTTGCTTCCTGAAGGAGGTAGTTACAAGAGCATTCAGTCAAGTGGGTCAAAAGTCTCTGTGATTAAGACAGTGGATCAGAGGTTACCACTACAAACCCAGGAGCTGTAGCCAGAGCCAAGGAAGAGCAAATTCCTAGGAAAAGTTAAGCCTGGACCAGATGGGCCCCCAGGGAGGTTGTGGAAGGCTCACCAGAGGGCCCTGCCCTTCATTGCTGGCTCCGGAGGACTCTGGGCCAGCTTCTGTCTTTGGGACCTCCAAGGGGTGGGGACTTCTAACAGTTTAAATGACCTCAAATCGTGATCTTCTCCAACACTAGTGCTGGGCGTTTGACAGCAGTGCCTTCTGTCTGAGGAAGAAGATGAGGCTCAGAAAAGTTAACCCAGTCTTTGTAGAGCCAGAGCTGGAAGGCAAGGGGATGTTCTCCAGCTTCTGAGCTTTGCCCACCTGCAGGAAGGGGCTTGGGTGAGAAACAACCACCACCCTTTGCAGGGTTGACCCATGGGTGGGATTCCCAGGGGCACAAAGCCCTGTGTGGGGAACGGGGCTGACTGTCATGGGGAAAACCTTGCATCCCTGAAACACACTATGGCAGCAGAGTAGGAGAAACATTGGTCTAGAGCTGGGAAACCAAAAACCCAAAGTGGTCTCTGGGGCAAGAGAAGGGGTGGCAGTTTCTCATAGATGCTCACCCTCCTGTCCTGGAGGCCTTCCCCACACCTCTCCTGAGAGCCTGATCTTCTCCTGGCTCCCTCCCAACCCTGCCCCCATTCCAGGGACCACTACCCTGGGCCACACCCAAGAGGAAGCCCAGTCAGAAGAAAGTGGGGAATGTGCTCCGAGGTCTTAGCTTAGCTTGATCTGGGAGCCGTGCTTTTCTTAGGAATTCGCTCATTCCTGAGTTCTTTCCAACTCACTTCATTTGTCTCCTCTTTCTGCCCCTCCTTGGCTTTGGCCATCTGCTCACTGACAGGAGGCCACCAGAGGGAGGGAGGCAGGGGAAGGGAAGGACTGCCAATGGGATTTTAAAAAGTGCCAGGCTGCCTGGAAGCTCCGTGCCTCCCTCATTTAATCTTCCCCACAGCCCTATGAGGTGGGTATGTCGGTCCCGTTTAAGAGATGTGACAACTGAGGCTCGGAGAGATTAAAGGCCTTGCCCCCAAACCCACTCAAGTCCTCTAAGTGTCTGGGCCAGAAATTCTAGCTCTGGATGAAACGCTCTGTTCATTCTGCTGGTGCTGCCATTTCTTTTTTTCTTTTTCTTTTTTTTTTTTAAGACAGTCTCACTATGTCGTCCTTGGTAGAGTGCTGTGGCGTCACTGCTCACAGCAACCTCAAACTCTTGGGCTTAAGCAATTCTCTTGCCTCAGTGTCCCTAGTAGCTGGGACTACAGGTGCCCACTATAACAGCTGGCTATTTTTTTGTTGCAGTAGTCATTGTTTTAGCAGCCCTGGGCCATGTTCAAACCCGCCACTGTCAGTGCATGTGGCCCGTGCCTTAACTACTATGCTACGGGTGCGGAGCCTGCCTTTTCAAAAATGTAATGGACTCTATTTTTAGAGAAATTTTAGGTTTGCAGAAATCTTGAGCAGAAAGCACAGAGGAAGGTTCCCCTATGCCCTCTCTGCCCCTACACACAGCTTCCCCCATTATTAACATCCTGCATTGGGCAGCCTCCTTTCAGAGATGCTGGGCTCTACTGTCCTGAGGCAGAGCCAAGATTAGAACCCTGAGTCTGTAGTGGTGGGGCAGGGGAAAGACCTGGCTATTTTCCTGACTGTGGAACTGTGAAGGTTTAGGTAGGGCGTTCTGGGGAGGGGCCAGCCTAATATGCTCCAGCAACTCAGATCTGCCAGGAAAGCTGCCAGGCTGGACCTAACTCTGTGGTCCTGGGAGGGGGGGCTGGGCCACAATGCTCCCCTTCCCTTCTCCCCAAAGCCTTTCTTCCTGGTCTGGGATGAGGGATGGAAGCAAGGAGGGGGAGGCTGATGACCAGGCTGGCCCATGTTGAAGGGGTCCCCTGGAGGGCTGGTGTCTACTTTGCTCAGCCCTTCTGAGGAAGCCTCGCATTAGGTAAGCTGACCAGCTGATCAGCTCATGGGTTGTTTTCTTATTAACTATCCTAAGTCCCACACCCTAGGGATACCCTTTCCCAACCCAAGGAGGGCTCCAAGCCAGGGCTATGCCCAGCCCCTGATTCACTGCATACATGTGCTCACAGAGATGCCTGTGCACACAGACACGCAGACACACTGACATGTGGGTCTCACGGCCTTGCTCTCTTCCTCCAGAAACACACTGGTGCTACGAGATTCAAGCCAAAGCCCCCAACCAACACTGCTTGGGTGAGTACTGGCAGTCTCGGGGACTGGCCTTTCTTCATGGTGGGAACCATCCAGGAGGACACCCAGGAGCGTGGGAGGCATGAAGCATGACGGTGGTCCCCAAGTCAGAGATCTGGGAACAGGGAACATAGAGTGACTTGAGTTTGCACCGGCATCCACTGTCACCAAGATGGTGATTTCCCTGTGGAGTAAATCAGCAGCGGCTTTAAAAAGGGGAAGACATTTTGTTATTTCTCTTAGCAAAATGGAGAGTTGTTTCTATTCCAAGGACAGCCCTTACAGGTGGAGCTGAGAGGTGGTGCTTCACATTTTCATTCAAATGCAGACCAATTCCCCTACAGTCTGCTTTCTCCCTGTCTCTGAGTTTTGGGGACTGGGCAGTGCCGCCCTGATCTTGACCCCTGACCACCTGGGGGTGGCATTACCAGGGTGCAAGAGCCAGGCTCCTCCATGGTTCCTCCCCTGCTTCCATTCCTCAGGAAGAGAAACGTCAGTGTCCACTGCAGTTTCCACAGCCCTGTCCCTTTCACCCCTAAACTTCATAGCATCCCTGGAAAGCCGGCGATCATTGTGGTCCCCATTTTGCAGTTGAGAAAATCAGGGCTAAGAGAGGGGTCCCGTACACACCATCACCACATTGTCCATTCCTCAGACCTCACAGCCACCAAGTGGCAGCCGTGCTTCCATGCTGTTCCACATCATCGCCAGACTCACTGGCTTTGCATGTGTGTGTCTGTGGAGGAGGAGGAGGAAGAGGAAGGGGAGCAAGAAAGGGCAGGGAGGCGGAGGAGGAGGCAGAGGAGAAGGAAGGCCCTGGGAGGGTGAAGGCAGAGTTCTGAGCGGAGCGTCCCTGAGTACAGCCTTCCAGCATCCCAAGACCTTGCTGAGTGTGAGCTGGCTGTCTGGGGCTGACTTTAGGGGGATGGAGGAGGCTCTTCTGACTCTGAGCCCATCCTCCTTCCCTGCTCAGGGCCAAGTAACTGGACTGGAAGTTGCCAGAAGAACCGCCAGTCCCCCATCAACATCGTTACCTGCAAGGCGAAGGAGGACCAAAACCTGGGTGACTTCCTCTTCTCTGGCTACAATAAGAAGGAAAAACGGACCGTGCAAAACAATGGACACTCAGGTGGGCTAGAGGACACCTGGGTAGGCACGGGCAACTTGAGTTCCCCAACACACCAGGACTAGGTCTACCTTTGTCCTGAGGAGGGGCTGGAACTCCAGTGATTTCAATACTTCCATCAGACCAGTCTTGGGGGTGGGGGAGGGGAAACATTCCCGGATGAAGGAACAGCATGTCAAAGGCACAGAGGGGTGGGACTGCGAGCTGAGCTGTTCTGTGTGGATGGAGGACAGAGAGTGAAGGAAGGCCTGGGTCCAGCTGGGCTAGGGCCCAGGGGCAGGCCACTCAGGGTGATGAGTTCCCACATTACTCCAAGGACATCAGGGCACCACAGAGAGAGTTAGAGCAGAGGAGGGACCAGGGCAGGGTTGTGGTTTGGGGCCTTGGGCACTGTACAGGAGAGGGGAGGCAGGCAGGGAAGGGGCCTAGGAAAGGCTGGGGTAGCCCAGGAAGGGTGGGAGCTGGGATGTGGGGGGTTGGGAGAGGCTCGGGGAAGCTGGTTTGAGGACCTGTCCCCTCCTGGGCCCCAGTGATGGTGTCGCTGGAGAAGGAGATCACAATTACTGGAGGAGGGCTGCCTACCAGCTACCAGGCCACGCAGTTGCATCTGCACTGGTCCAGTAAGATGAATGAAGGCTCGGAGCACAGCATTGATGGGGAGCGTTTTGCCATGGAGGTGAGGGCCCCTCTGGATCAGTGTCCTGGCTGGGCTCCAGGTGTGTACACACCCTGGGTAAGGAGACTGTTCCAGCCCCCTCACAGGACCTCTCCATCCCTCCCACCTCCTACCAGATGCACATTGTACATACGAAAGTGACAGGGACATCCAGGAATACAAAAGAGGCCCAGAACACTGGAGATGACATCGCGGTGTTGGCCTTCCTGGTGAAGGTGAGACTCCCACCATCCAACTCTTGGGGAACAGGTCCAGAGACCTCAGGCAAGTCAGGAGGGGGCAGGAGAAGCTTTGATTTCCCCTCAGTGACTTGTACGCCCCTTAGCCAGGTGAGGAGCCCAGAGCCTCGATCCCAGAAGCCGCCTCCCCACCCTCCCCCACCCCACATCAGGAGAACAAACTGGCTGTGACAATCAGCTCCCCACAGACCTTCTCAAAGCCCCTCCCCACCCATTCCAGGATGGACCTAACATGAATGATGGCTTCCGGCCGCTGGTGGAGGCGCTGTCTCATATCCCCAAACCCAGTGAGTTGGGCTGAGGAAGAAGCTGCAGTGTGAGGAGGGGGCGTCTCCCCACAAGGAAAGGGGCAAGGGGAAGGGGGCAGCTGGACTCTTGGAAGTAGGGGTGTGAGGGTCTCCTTACCCCACCCCACTGACAGCATCCTTTGTCCTCCCACCCCAGACATGAATACTGTAATGGGAGAGTCCAGCCTGTTGGACATGCTCCCCAAGGAGGAGAAATTGAGGCACTACTTCCGCTACCAGGGCTCACTCACCACACCGACCTGCGATGAGAAGGTTGTCTGGACAGTGTTCCAGGAGCCCATTGAGCTCCACAAAGACCAGGTGTGCAGGGCCTGGGGCAGGGTGCAGCCCCCACTGCCTGGCTCCCCAAACATCATCCCTCTGGGGCCCCAAGAGGTCCTGGTTGTGGGCGGGGAGTCCCAGGGAGCTGAAGTCCATTGGTTCTATCCACAGATATTCAGGGCAGGCTGACAGAAAAGTGTGGGCTGTTTCGCTGGGGGCTGAGGCTGTTAGCATGTGGGTAGGCGTTTGGACAGGAGGTGCTCAGAGGCAGTAGAAAGTATTTCCTTCGCTCAGCAAATGGTACTCGAGCTTCTACAGTATACCAGGCTTGGGGGAGATGGCAGTAATTCCAAAGGGCCAAAATCCCTGTCCTGTGCACTTTCATTTCACAGCTGTGATTCTCGAAGTGTGGTCACTGGGCCAGTGGTGTCAACATCATCACCGGTGGGAATTTACTAGAAATGCAAATCCTTAGGCCTAACCTCAGAACTACTAAATCAGCAACTCGGGGGGTGGGACTCAAGCTTCTGGGGCCCAACAAGCCCACTGTTAGCTGAGGCTGATGTACTGTAGCAACAGTGACAATAGTAGCAGTCATCGTGGGCCCACCACACTGTGAGTTAAGGGAAGCCTGGGGAAATTTGGGCTCACCATGCAAGCACTTCACGCCCCTTATTTCCATCATCTTCATATCAGCCTTGGTAGGGGCGATACAGAGCCCCTCTGGCTTGAGCGTCTCCTGCTGCACTGCTGAGCCCTCTCCCTTCTGCAGATCCTGGCGTTCTCTCAGAAGCTGTGGTACGACCAGGAAGAAAAAATAAAGATGACAGACAACGTCCGGCCCTTGCAGAGCCTCGGACAGCGCACAGTGTTCAAGTCGCAGGCCCCAGGCCGGCTGCTGCCCCTGCCTCTGCCTGCCCTGCTGGTCCCCACACTCACCTACCTGGCGGCTAGCTTTCTCCGGTGACCACTCACTCCTGAACATGGGACCTCTGGCCTCAGTCCTTAGAGGCTTGGGCTTCCTTCCGCTCCTTAGGTGTTCCAGGTTGGACTTTAGGCGTGATTAAAATATGTGCGTATTTTTGGAGAAACCCTTCCCAAGTCTGTTTTTAGCTCGTTGCCCCACTCTGTTCCCTTCAACTCACCCCTGCTCCAGGGAAGGAGTCTCAAGGCCTGGAGGTTTCTTCCACGCAGGTACCACCAGGTCTCCACCCCCTGCCTTTGCAAATTCCCTGCCTACACCCCGAATCTTGGAGCTCCAACATAATGAAAGCCAGAAGAACCCTAACCGCATCCAGTCTCTCATTCCATAGTGGGGGAAACTGAGGTGCTGCAAGAAGAGGTCCCATACTGAGGCTATGGCACAGCCCTGTAGTCGGGGTGTGACGAGGGTTGTGTGTGGGTATAGCCCAGGCAAGTGGGCAACAGAGCTGATTTGTTTGCTCAGCTTTTTCTTTTTCTTTTCTTTTCTTTTTTTTTTTGAGACGGAGTCCCACTTTGTTGCCCTCGGTAGAGTGCCGTGGTGTGATAGCTCACAGCAACCTCAAACTCTTGGGTTCCAGTGATTCTCTTGCCTCAGCCTCCCAAGTAGCTGGGACTACAGGCACCTGCCAAAGCAGTGCTATTTTTACAGGCAGG
>CAUYPK010123257.1:0-63698 GCA_963574355.1 Loris lydekkerianus | reverse complement strand
AAAGTATCCAATATACTCAGCCCTACTATAAAACCAATTTATAGCTTTCATATGAAAGCTATAACCAAACCTATAGCCCAAGAAAAAGGGGGAAAGAGGAAAGGGAGGGGAGGGAAGAGGGGGGAGGATAGGTGCAGGGAGAGTAATTGGTGGGACCACACTTATGGTATACCTTACAAGGGTACATGTGAAATTTACTAAGTATAGAATATAAATGTCTTAACACAATAACTAAGAAAATATGGTGAAGGCTATGGTAACCAATTTGATGAAAATATTTCAAATGGTATATAAAACCAGCACACTGCACTCCCTGATTGCATCAATGTAAACAGCTATGATTTAATAAAAAAACATAAAAAAATAAATAAAAGTTGTCTTAAGTCACTTTTCTTTAACTTTTGAAAATTTTACATTTATATGATCCAGAATATCGATTCTAAGGGTAATATAAAAAATATAATTGCTAATAGTGATAGATAACATTGACATAAAGTGAAGAAATGTGAGTAAAATTTTATCAGATTTATCTTACACATGATCATTCCGTAGCACCAAGTGCTTAAATCTCAACAAATTTGTTAAGATATACCCAAGTAAAATGAATATGATGACATCTATGAGAATTTGTGTCTTTAAAACATTTCTTACTGAAACTATGCTATGTATATTTATTTTACTTTATTTTATTTTTATTTTATTTTTGAGACAGAGTCTGAAGCTGTCACCCTGGGTAGAGTGCCATGGCGTCACAGCTTACAGCAACCTCAAACTCTTGGGTTCAAGTGATTCTCTTGCCTCTGTCTCCCAAGTAGCTGGGACTACAGGTGCCCATAACAAGGCACAGCTTTTTTTTTTTTTTTTTTTTTTTTTTTTTTTGGTTGTTGCAGTTGTTGTTTTAGCTGGCCTGGGCCGGGTTTGAACCCGCCAACCTTGATGTATGTAGTTGGCACCCTATCCACTGAGCTATGGGTGCCACCATCTATGCTATGTTTATGATCTAACTTTTCTCAAAGCCACAACCCTAAATGTGTTGGGGCAGTAGAGACTTTAGAGAGAAAATTTTAAGTAAGTTGTTCAGCTCTTCCCTTTTGCATCCATCACCAAAGCGACAGGAGCCAAAATGAAGTTCAATCCCTTTGTGGCTTCTGACAAAAGACATTTCAATGCACTGTCCACATTTGCAGGAAGATTATGTCTTCCCTCTTTCCAAAGACCTGAGACAGAAGTACAATGTTCGATCCATGCCCATCCGAAAGGATGATGAGTCAGGAACACTATAAAGGTCAGCAAATTGGAAAAGTAGTCCAGGTTTACAGGAAGAAATATGTCTTCTACGCCGAACAGCTGCAGCGGGAAAAGGCTATTGGCACAACTGTGCGTGTGGGCATTCACCCCAGCAGAGTGGTTATTACTAGGCTTAAACTGGACAAAGAGCACAAAAAGATTTTTGAATGGAAAGCTAAATCTTGCCAACTAGGAAAGGAAAAGGGCATGTAGAAAGAAGAAACAATTGATAAAATGCAGGAATAAAATAATCTCATATAGAACTTTCAATAACAGCTGCTAAAATAAAAAAATAAATTGTTCATAAAATATCTTAAATTGAAAACCTTCCTCATGATTTGCTGTTGTCCTCTTGAGTAGTCGAGTGGGACTAGAGTAAGGCTTCAAAGCTATGCGATTCACATCTATGCTCTTACTCCTGCTAGATGTGTTCCTTTTGGACCATTAGGTACATCATCGAACCTTTACTTAACTGTAAGTTTTGCATAATATTCACCTTAATGTAAAGCAGATCAATGAGGTAAATGTAAATCAATTTGGCACATAGTAGGTGCTCAATTAAGTTTAGTTCCTTCACATATTCTATTATTTTCTGATTTTTCCATCAATATTTTAAAATTAAACCAGAATAGTTAGGTACCTGGTTCTTCAGGATGTGAATGACCACATCAAGTAATGTTTTTCTGTCATTCTGTATACATGGGCTTACTGAAAAAGTTGTTGAGGAAGGGCTGTAAATTATTTCAGTGACCATAGCTTAATTCTGATCTAAAAAATACTTCACTTCTTCTCAGCCTTATTCATCCCTAGATTTTGCTATTCCAATTATATATATAAAATCATGCCCAGGGATGATTAAGAATAAGGAGAAAAAGATCTCAATCAATCTTACCTGAGATGTTTACTTCACATATGATCCATACAAAGTGGTGTATCAGTCAGGGTTCCACCAGAGAAATAGGACCAGGAGGAGAAGGGGGGAGGGGCAGGGAGGGGATGGGAGAGGGAGAGAGACTGGCTGGGTCGTTATATAATCTATAGGGCAGGCCATCTGCTGAAGTTGATGTCTACATGCAGAATATCTCCTTCTTCAAGGCAATCTCAATTCTGCTCTTAAGTTCTTTCAACTGTTTTAATTAGGCACACCCAGGTTAACTAAAATAATCTTCTTTACTTAAGTCAACTTAAGTGATTACAGACATCAGTTACATCTACAAAATACTTCCGCACCTAGATGAGCGTTTGATTGAATAGCTGGGAACTATAGGTTACTCAAGCTGACACAAAACTAATCTCCACAAAGGAAGAATAATTGATTATAAATCATGCTGGGCTTCCTCAATGAGAATGTGCATAAAGTTTCATCTACATATGTCCTGTATCCATTTAACAGACGTTGTCACAATAGTCAAGTCTGACAAATATCTATTTTCTTAGAAATGTGATATACAGGGAAATCATTTTTTTCATCTCAATTTTCCATGACTGGGTGTTTAGCATAATTACCCCATTCCTGTCATTCATTTATCTGGCAACTGTTATGTTGACTAGTGGATGCAGGAAGATGAGCATCTGTAGACATTTTACAGACCCACATGCACCTTAACCAGGGAAATATATAAATTGGAACGTATGAGTTCTCTCTTACTGAAAGCTGAATCGGAATCATAAAACCTTAACCTACGCAATTAAAAATCACCCAACAGATTGTCAACAAGATTGACAAAGCCTGTGCCCTTCCCCATCATCAGTCTAAGCTACTTTTCCAAATGGCTCAGTTTAATGGACTAAAGCTCTAAATGTTGAGAAAATTAGTGTTTTAAAAAAATCTACATCTCTCCTATGTGGAGGAGCTTCGTGGTGTTCTTATCTGCCAGAGGCAGACAGACAGTTTATTTTGTGATGTATAAACGTTTGCAATGAAAGAACTCAGAGCAACCTGGAGACCCCGTGTAGATTAGAGAGCTCTAAGAAATCAATTTTTACAGCATATCAAGTTTACAGTGTCAGTTAATTTTAGATTTCTTAAAAAAAATACGTTCCTAGTACTGAGAAAACATATGTGTTTCCTGCACCAATCTTGTGTTAAAGGAGCAGTAATCAACATGTAAAGAACGCTAGCACCAATCAGGCATCCTCAAACTTTTTAAACAGGGGGCCAATTCACTGTCCCTCAGACTGTTGGAGGGCCAGACTATAGTTTAAAAAAAAAACAAAAACTATGAACAAATTCCTATGCACACGGCACATATCTTATTTTGAAGTAAAAAAACAAAGCAAGAACAAATACAATTACACCGCCTCATGGGCCCGTGGGCTGCAGGTTGAGGACCCCTTTAGATATGGGTAGCGAATCAACCATGTGGCTCTAGCTGGAAAAATGAAGAACAAAATTTATTAAATGGTATTAAATATCCATTGCAGTTCACATTTTCTCATCTATGACTTTGCCTAAATAAAGATCTATTCAGTTTAAAAGAAGAAGGAGGAAAAGAAGAAAGAAATCAAAACATTTTAACGCCATGAGAGCTGTCCGTTGTGCTAACAAGCAAGCCAGCGGTTCTTAATGTTCTAAAGGCACCGAAACAGGTGCATCAGCATTATCTGAGAAAGTGTTACAAATGCAAATTCTTGGTCTTACCATTGAACTACTGAATAAGAAAGTCTGAGCTGAGCCCACCAATCCATTTTCAACAAGCCCTCCAGGGAATTCTCTCAAGGGTAAGAATCACTCATGTAAAAAATACGTTCCTCTGAAATTCCCAGAGAGTTTTTTTTCAAATACCATCTTGTCCTTTTGGAACTTGGCCTGCAAATCCTACGTTCCACAACCCTCTAACATTTTCAATGTCCTTGGTGCTTTGGGTCCCTAAGAGTATGTGTATCCCTCAAAGAGTACGTGTTTTTGAGACATTTATAAACTTTTTTTGGCATGGTTGGCAGAATGTGCATGTGGAAACCCCAAGACAGTTAGAAACTTTTTAACAACTCCCATTGCTCCCTTGACCCCAGTGGTGCTTCCTAGACCTGTTCAGTAGTTTCTTCCCCCACATATCCTCTTGGGCCCCACCCAGGTAGTATCCATGAGGTTTGGAGAGCGGCTGGAAACCGTAAGTCTGTAGCAAAGGATCTGTAAGACCACGTAGGACTGGAGCCCCATTCTGGGGTGAAAGAAGTGAAAGACCAGGTTCCTCCTGCACACAGATCAGCTGCTAGAAGGATCCTGAAACACCTCTGGACAAAGTGAGCATGACAAATAAGTGTCTTGGTGGCAGTGAGTCTAACGTGTGAGGAGAGACTCGGGAAGTATTACAAGGGGAATATGATGTTGAGAACAGAAGCCTCAGGTTACATGTGGAAACCACCAAGCACAGAGCTGGCCTGTGATTTACAGGATAAAGAGGATGAGGAAAATTTCAAAATTTTTCTATGTAGTCACACAATTACCTGCTAATACATTAATTAAGTTGACAAACATTTTTGAGCAACTGAAAATCAAAGATGCTGTCACAGAGACTGGAACTAGTAAGTTGTTGAATTTACAATCTAGTCAAGAGGAGCAACAGGAAAACATGATAAATGCTATAATGGAGGTATTTATAAAGGGACATTGAAACCCAGAAAAGTGAGGAATTAATTCCGTGTGGGAGAAATGGAGGGGGACGTCAGGAGGGTGACACCTCTCTGCTTCTAGGTTGAGAAAGCCCCAAAACGTATTTCAGAAAACAGGATTTATTGCCAAAGACACAGAAACAACCAGATACATATGTAGAAGTTATGAATTCTTTGAACAGCAATTGTTTACTGGGTGACAGAAACACTGATTAGAAAGGTATGTGGGGGCTACATTTGATACCCTTGTGTGAAATGCTGAGAGTTGCATGTACATAACGTAGGGGTTTTGTTGTTGTTTTTGTTTGTTTGTTTTGAGACATAGTCTCACTATGTCACCCTAGGTGGAGTGCCATGGCATCACAGCTCACAGCAACCTCAAACTTTTGGGCTTACGCCATTCTCTTGCCTCAGCCTCCCAAGTAGCTGGGACTACAGGTGCCCACCACAATGCTCAGCTATTTTTTTTGTCAGTTGTCACTGTTATTTAGCAGGCCTGGGCCTGGTTCGAACCTGGCGGCCCCGGGTGCAATGTGGCTGGCGCCCTACTCACTGAGCTATGGGCACCGAGCCAGGTATTCTTTTTTTATGTCCTGAATTTATCTACAAAGCATTTTAGGCGGCTTTGAAGAGTTTGAGTTTTGAGCTGTGAGCACTAGACAGTCATTAGAGATTATAATGGGGAGGAACCTGATCAGAGCTGAGTTCAGAAAGGTCTTCAAGATAACTGTGTAGAAGGTGTCCTGGAGGGGAGGAAGCAAATCCAAGCAGAAGGATAAGATTAAACCCACCTCTGTACTATAGATAGTAGATTGCAATAGGCTGGGTGAGAGGAGATGGGGGAGATTGAGACAGGGTGGGGAGAGTGAAGAGGCCACTGACCTCTCACCCTGTCACCTCCACCTGCTTCTAACCCTTTCGGGCCCTTTCCTCCCCCTCCCCAGCACTTTTCTATTTCCCCTGCCTTCACCTGTTCTGTTCCTCCATCTCTCTTCCTCTTAACTGCCCTTTGTCTATTTCTATGTTTCTTCTTTTACCGTCTTCCTTTGTTTTCTACTCTCGGATCCAGCAACATCTTCTAAAATTCCTGTTTCATTGAGAAGAGCATTCAGAGTCCCCTTCAGACAGTATTTATCATCTGTGTCTTAATTCAGTGAATCCTCTTCCCCATTCTCCCTTTTGACTCAGCACACACATGTGTCCCTCTGAGCAAGGGGCCACCTACAATGGAGGGCAGGGGAGCGACTGAATGTCTCAGCTATCCAGCTCTGTCCAGGATCTTCCTTGCACTGACTTGTACACCCAGCAGTCAACATTACATGGTTTTTGACATTGCCAATCATGAAGGATGGGCACTGAAGGGCACAAATAAATGGTGAGATCCAGATCTATCTCTGGGGCTTATAGTTGAACTATGGAGGGAAAACAAAGACACAGGAACATTTTATTAGCATAACAATGTGTTAAATAGTGTATGAAAAATTATTGGTACAAGAACTTACTAGAGATTGGAGAAAGAGAGGATGTCTTTAGATCAGGAGATTTTACAGAGGAGAGTAATTCCCACTGATTATTTCACAAACTGTTTTGGGAGTTTTGTAAGTGTCATTCTGCTTAGGCTCTCAGAAAATTCTACAAAGAAAGCATTTTGTGTGTTTGTTTTTTTATTAGAGACAGGGTCTCACTCTGTCACCCAGGCTGAAGTGCAGTGATACAATCATAGTTCACCGTAACCTCAAACACCTGGGCTCCGAGTGATCCCCCTGCCTCTTGAGGACTACAGGTGACGCCACCATAACCAGCTAATTTTGAATTTTTTATTTGTAAAGATGGGGAGTCTCACAATGTTGCTCAAGCTGTTCTTGAACTCCTGGCCTTCCCCCTCAGCCTCCCAAAGTGCTGGTGTTATAGGCAGGAGTCACCACGTCTGCCCACAAAGAATTTTTATTCTTACATTACAGATGGGAAAACAGACTCAGAAAGATTAAGTAAGTTACTCGTGATCAAATCACAATGAAATTAAAGACTTGAAATTTGACTCCAGATGTGTCTGACTCCAAATGTCTTCCCACTAGTATATAAATCTTCAAAAGGTAGGTTGCATATATTTCTGGGTGGCTTTAAGATTTCGTGAGTGTATATTCTAGCACATACTTGTAAACTCCCCCAAGACAAGACAGCACCTGGACCACGCTACACACATGACGATGCCCATCTAATGAACCTGACAGCTAGGTCTGAGCCTCTGAGCACTGAAAGGGCAAGCACTGCCAGGATGAATCTAAGTCTGTGGTTGGCTTTCTTTAGGTACATGGAGAAGACACCATGGAGCCAGGTAACCTCACGTGGGTACCGTATTTTGTCTTCCTGGGGCTCTCACAGACACAGGAGCTCCAGATTTTCCTGTTTTTGGTGTTCCTGTTTATCTATGTCATCACTGTGGTGGGAAATCTCCTCATCATAGTCACAGTGACTTCTGATTCCCGGCTTCACACACCCATGTACCTTCTGCTCCGAAACTTGGCTGTCATAGACCTCTGTTTCTCTTCAGTCACTGCCCCAAAGATGCTGATAGACTTCCTATCTCAGAAGAAGACCATCTCCTACCAGGGCTGCATGACTCAGATCTTCTTCTTCCACTTCCTTGGAGGAGCCTTGGTTTTCTTCCTCTCGGTGATGGCCTACGACCGCTACATAGCCATCTCCCGTCCCCTCCACTATGTCACCATCATGAACATTCAGCTCTGTGTGGGGCTGGTGGTGGCCGCCTGGGTCGGGGGCTTCATCCACTCCATTGTCCAGCTGGCTCTGATGCTCCCGCTGCCTTTCTGTGGCCCCAATGTTCTGGATAACTTCTACTGTGACATCCCCCAAGTACTGAGACTGGCCTGCACTGACACCTCCCTCCTGGAGTTCCTCATGATCTCCAACAGTGGGATGCTGGTTCTCATCTGGTTTCTTCTCCTCCTGGTCTCTTACACCATCATCCTGGCGATGCTGAGGTCCCACTCAGGGCAGGCGAGGAGGAAGGCAGCTTCCACCTGCACCACACACATCATCGTGGTCTCTATGATCTTCATTCCCTGTATCTATATCTATGCCCGGCCCTTCACCCCATTCCCCATGGACAAGGCTGTGTCCATCAGCTACACGGTCATGACCCCCATGCTCAACCCCATGATCTACACCCTGAGGAACCAGGAGATGCAGGCAGCAGTGAAGAGATTAGGGAAGCACCTAATGATTTGCAGCAGGGAGTGAATTTCACAGTGGTTAACTTTTAATGACAAATCTTCTCTCTGAAATGTTTTCCCATGTGAAAAATAGTGCAAAATCTTTATAAACTGTGACCGAATCAGAATACACTAATATTTCTTGGGGACCTGCTCTTGTGTCAAGTACTGTTAGGCACCTTCATATTTGTATTCATCATCATAAAACTGACCATGGTGGGGCAGCGCCTGTGGCTCAGTGAGTAGGGCGCCGGCCCCATATGCCGAGGGTGGTGGGTTCAAACCCAGCCCTGCCAAACTGCAACAACAAAAAAATAGCCGGGTATTGTGGTGGGCGCCTGTAGTCCCAGCTACTTGGGAGGCTGAGGCAAGAGAATCACCTAAGCCCAAGAGCTGGAGGTTGCTGTGAGTCCTGTGACACCATGGCACTCTACCAAAGGGCCATAAAGTGAGACTCCGTCTCTATTTAAAAAAAATAAAAATAAAAAAATAATAATAAAAATAAAACTGACCATGGGTATACTATTATTTTCTTAAACCATTTTACAAATGAGAAAACTCAGGAGTGACTTGCTCAAAGGTGAACAAGTAAATGGTGGAACCTGGCCTGGAACCTGATTCCTGTAACTCCAAGTTTAGAGGCAAAAGATGTGGATGGGATTTGAAACTTGGAGTCTCTTGCAACCAGAAGAGAGAACATGGTGAGTTCCTCACCTATAGACAAATATTTGTGATGAGGGGTCAACTGTTTCATCTTCACTCTGGGATAGTCACATTCTCCTGCTTCCTGCATCCCTACTTCATTCCCTACTGCAGGATTTAGAGAGTGGTCTCACTTTTAACATCGTGTAAACTTTTTCTATAATGGCATTCATTCTCTCTCTGTTTTTGTTCCTTCTCTACTAAATACTCCTTGGTAATCTTCACATTATGCTGCCTACCTGATGTGGTTTGAATACGTCCCCGCCAAATTTCAGGCATTGAAAATGGCCAGTGTGATAGTACATGTATTAAGAGGCGATTAAAGCCAGGCACAGTAATCCTAGCACTCTGGGAGGCCAAGGCAGGTGGATTGCTTGAACTCAGGAGTTTGAGACCAACCTGAGCAAGAGCAAGTCCCTGTCTCTACTAAAAAGAGAAAAACCAGTTGGGTGTCATAACAGGCACCTGTAATCCCAGCTACTCGGGAGGCTGAGGCAAGAGGATAGCTCAAGCCAAAGAGCTGGAGGTTGCTGTGAGCTAACATGATGCCATGGTACTCTACCCAAGGCTACAGAGTGAGACTCTGCCTAAAAAAAAAGAGGTGATTAGACCAGAAAGGGTCCTCCCATCTTGAATGACATTAAAGCCCTTATAAAAGAAGATTCATGTGCCATTAGGCTTGCTCGCCCTTTGGCCTTCCATTATGTGAGGACACAGTATCAGGGTGCCATCCTGGAATCAGCAGCTCTCACCAGACAACTGACCCTGCTGGTGCCTTCATCTCGGACGTCCTATCCTCCAGAACTGTGAAAGAATAAATGTATATTCTTTATGAATTCCTCAGCCTATGATATTTGGTTAAAGCAGCACAAATGAACTAAGACATTACTCAACACAATCTTTGAGGAAGATGACACAGTATAATTGGAGAACCAAAGCCAGAGAGGGCAGAGCCATGCCCATGAGCACTCCAAATGTGGGGTAGTGAATTCAGTTCCAAGTTGACCACCTCATGTGTATTTTTGCTTTTCCCTTTAACTTCTCACACCAGAATGAGAGCTCCCCGGGGCAGGGGCTACATATCAGTTGTCTTTAAATCCTCCTAGCACCTTTAATGGCACCTGAGACAGAGAGACTTTTCTACTTTTTCCTCCTTCCTCTTGGTTTCCTCTGTCAACTTCAAAATCTATTTCTTATTTCTGTCTAATATAAATCTAATAACTTCAGAATCTCTTATTTCTCTCTAAAGATATAGAGGTAGTATATTTACTCTCTCCATCTCCATTAGGGTAGCCATCATCTTGTAAAAGGCAGTGTATAATATTGACTCAAAGTTAGGAAAGTCATGCAGACGTTTCTTTGCGCTGTCTTCCCTCCCAGAGATCATCCTATCCAAGAAACAAAGTCATGGGTTTCTCTCTAAGGCAGTTGTTCTCAACCTTCCTAATGCTGTAACCCTTTAATACAGTTTCACACAGTTGAGAACCTCTGTCTAAGGTTCCCTTTTCCCTCCCAGAGAACATCCTCTCTGAGAAATAAAGTCATGAGCTCTTGTTGGTTTCTCTCTTAGGCATCACAGCAACTCTGGGTTTATCCTTTCTCCTCTTCTACCTCCACATTTTCATGTCATGCATTTCTTCATATTCATAGTCAATCTTTGGGAATGAAGGGGAGGATAGAATGAGCTTGGTGTCTTATTTGACCTGTGTGGTTCCTCAGAGCAGCTTTCCCCCCTTTTTCGTTAAAGTCCTTTAAATCCCTGCTGATACTTTGCACGTCCTCCAAGTTGTTTTTCTTTCTCCAGATGCAACATCTACATTCTTCAGTTGTTCCCCTTGTGAGAAGCTTCCCGAGTCCGCCATCCTGGTCATCTTTCTGTGTTTACTCTTCTATGATGAAGAGCTGTAGTCTAGTTGTAATGGTTACCCTACATGCTACTGCCCTGTGGGTATGAATTCTGTAGAAAAAATTAATTATCACCTTTGAAATATATACCCATAAAGATATTTTTTGGTCACAAGTAGCAGAATAACCAAATAATAGTGGCTCATAATGAGGAAATTATCTGACTTAAACAGCAGACTATTGAATAAGTAATTTCAGAGTTGGCTAATTCAGTAGCTCAAACATTTTAGGGTTCTGGTTTGGCAGCTCCGTAATTCCTTGACTTTCTTCTCATGACGGTAACATGGCTGCCTGTCCTCCAGTCATCATATTTTTTATATTCAAATAACTCAGCAAAAAGGAAGAGGAGAGGCATTAATGTGCTTTTTTGCTATTTACCAGTGTTTGTATGTGGAAGTGGGGGGTGGGATTTTTACTAGAACAACCCCAGAAGAATTCTCTTTTCACCTGTTGGTCAGAACTGGGTCATATGGTCACCCCAGTATGCAAAGAAGAATGGAAAGGTGAATGCCTGGATTTTTCAGTCAGGAAAAAAGAGGGTTGGGAATTGCAATCAACAGTGTTATCTAGGTAGGTATAAGCCACTGACAACAAGAATAGACATGATTGGCTTGAGTAAGAAAAATCTCAGTAATGACCTCTAGAGAAGTCAGCAAGTTACACGAGTAAGTTAACTGGGCCCAGTGAAAATTAAGGAGGAACCTAGACAATGCTTATCCAGGTAAAAGGGAAACCCCACTGCCAGTTCTGCCCCCACCCTTTTACCACATGAGGGCATGTTGAGAAGATGACTGTCTACAAACCAGGAAGTGGACCTTTATGAGATGTGGAATCTGGCAGCACCTCTTCTTGAGCTTCCCAGCTTCCAGAACTGTAAAAAATAAATCTCTATTCTGTATAAGCCACCCAGTCAATAGTGTGCTGTTATAACAACTGCCTGAACAACAGACTAAGATAGAAATACCTTGCAAAACTACACTATACTATCACAATATGAATATTAACATTGATATAGTCAAGGCATACAACAGGAAACTTTTTAAAAAACTCTATAATTAATATGCACATAGAGATAAGAGAGGTTATTAGATTCATGAAATAAGATTAGTATGGTATTTTAGAAAGATACAATCAGAGAATGAAGAAAAAATTATTGGGAATTAAAAGTATTGTTGGTAGCATATTGCATTTTTCCGGATGGCCACATCAGTATCTTCCATTCCACATACTCTTCATCATAATGTGACTTTCACATTTTTTCTCCTTGAGAAGTGGGATTTTTGTTTCTTCCTCTTGAATCTTGGAAGGGCCTGTGACCATGGTGCAAATGATACTCTGTGAATTCTGAGGCTACATCATAGGAGGCAGTGCAGACTCCAGTCAGTTCTCTTTGGAATGCCTACTTTTGGAAACCAGCTACCGTGCTGTGAGTAAGCCCAAGCAACCACATGGAGAGGCCATTTGCATTTAAATTAATGTCTTGATTGACTGGAATTTGTCCTCAGGTAGGTTTTTCAAGAAAGATTCATAAGGACTATATTTTCTGAGTTAAATGTTTGAAACTATTTGTTTGTTGCCTTTATATATAAATCATAGTTTTTGGTAAACATCTTTGGATTATACTTTACATTTATTAGGTCTTTGTAAATGTCCCTCTGCTTTCCATGGCTATTGAAAAGTTTGAAGCCAATCTTCTCCTTATACGTGGCATCATCTTTTTTTCACAGCAGCCTATAGGATTCTTTCTTCATCTTTGGAGTTCTGTAACTTACTCAGTTATGTTTTAGCATTGGTTGATGTTTACCAATTTTTCCTGGCACACAATACGCCCTGTAATCGGTTAATTCCATGTATTCCATTTTCAGTAAATTTTTCTTGAATTATATCTTTGGTTATACTTTTTTCTCCAGTCATTCATACATCTTCTTCAAGGACTCCCAATTATTAATTGAACCAATATTCTTTGTATTTCATGCATAAATATACAGGGTGTTGATAAAGTTTGTATGCAAGTTAAACAGTTACAACAATTTAAATTGCACATAAAATTTGTGGCCACCTATATAACACACATTTCTTACTAATCCTTTTACATTGGGGTTGTTTTTTTCCATTTTATTTTGGTTAGTGCTGTTAAGGCTGCTTTCCTAACCACTTTCTGTATTTTAAACACTGTATTTTTTTTCTCTCTGGAAACAGAGTTACACTTTGTCACCGTTGGCAGAGTGCCATGGACTCATAGCTCACAGCAACCTCAAACTCTTGGGCTCAAATGATTCTCTTGCTTCAGCCTCCCAAGTAGCTGGGACTGCAGGCACCTGCCACAATGCCTGGCTATTTTTAGACATGAGGTCTGGGCTCTGGCTCAGGCTAGTCTCCAACCTGTGAGCTCAGGCAATCCACCTGCCTCGGCCTCCCATAGTGCTAGGATTACAGGCATGAACCACCATGCCCAGTCTTAAACACTGTTTATTCTCATTTTCATTGCTTCCATTTTTGGTAATGATTTTATTTTTCTCCTATTCTTCTTTTCATAATCTCTACAAGTTAAGTTAGCCATGCCTGTTTCTGTGTTATCATTTATTTATTAAATCTTTATTATTCTGCTTATAGATTCTATGTTATAGAAGCTTGATCTAATTTTTTTCTGAATTATCTACATTCTTTGAAAACTCTTCTTCAAAATTTTCTCTATTTCATTCTGTGCTCTTTACCTGCCTTCTTTCCTCCCTTTTGGTTTATGTTTTATAGACTCTGCTAATTATTTTTCATTTATGACACATCATTGGCCTGACACCTGTAGCACAGTGGTTACGGCGCCAGCCACATACACCGAGGCTGGTGGGTTTGAACCCAGCCCTGGCCAGCTAAACAATGATACAAGAAAAAAAAAAAAAAATAGTCGGGCATTGTGGCGGGTGCCTGTAGTCCCAGCTACTTGGGAGGCTGAGGCAAGAGAATCACTTAAGCCCATGAGTTAGAAGTTGCTGTGAGCTGTGACACCACAGCACTCTACCAAGAGTGACATAAGTGAGACTCTGTCTCAAAAAAAAAAAAAGTACCTTCAATGTTATATAATGTTAATTAAAAATCTAAAGAAATTTAAAAGCCAATGCATACAAAGCATCTATAATAGAAACAACACAAATTGGGATGATTACATTTTCCTTTTTTTTTTTTTTAAATATACACAATTAGAGTTTATTGATTCACAATAATAGTTTACCAACATTTTCCTTTTTTATACTATTATTTTTTTTACTGGTGTCATTATCTATAGTAAGCTCAAAAGAATAAAAAGCTTAATATCTCTATGTTCTATTTCTTACTATTATAATAGTAATATAATCTAAAATTTGTTTGATTTTGTGATGATTACTAAAAATAAACTTGTCATTTAGAGTAGAGGGTATTAAAAAAATAATGCAACCCAGTTATCATATACACAGGCATGTCTCTGCTCTGGATCTTGATTTAATGAAAAGTGATGATAATTATATTTGGAGATGAAAGGACTTTGAGTGTATGCATATGTACTTTAGGGAGGGGGCCCACAAATGATCAAAAGCCTCAACTCATAGCAGGAAGTCACTGCTTTGAGGGTGTGAATGTGATGGCAAAGGAGATCCTCCTAGGAGTTAGGGCTTACCCCCTCAGAGCTGTGAGATTTGGATGGGTGAGAACCTGGAGCAGAAATATGCTATTTTTCATTTAAAGCCACGTAGCAAAACTTGACTTTTTAAACTATGTACACGTATGAATTTGAAAAGAAATCATTACGAAGCCAAAAGAACTTAAGAATGAAGAAGACAGTGTAACAAGATTGAAAAGTTGGCTTTAGACACTGAATAATCTGGGAATTATAATTACAGAACCAATTACAAATATAAACTCCAATAGAAGGTAAGTAACAAAATCAGGAGATTAATAAACTAAGGACGGAGAAAAGGTAACTGTGCTAACCACTTCACTTTTATAGAGGGGAATTAATCAACACTGTCTGAAATTGAATCATGAAGTTCAAAAAAACAAAGAATCTAACCTTTTTGTGGTTTTATGGTTTTCATAATCATTTTTACTTAACCTTACAGAGATCTTTTAATAATTTTTATCTCTTGGGGTGGGAACATTATTTAAAGCAAAGAAGTTCCTTTGGATCTACTTAAATTTCTTTTTCTTCTGTTTCAAGAATTTGGTTAAAATGAAGCTGAATTAGTATTTTGATGAAATGTAAGGAAAAATTTTTACAAAATCATTTTTGTCTGCCTTGTCTAAAACTTTCTCTTATTGTCCATTTGTTGATCTTGTGTATATAAGCCAGAATGGAGATATATTTGAAATAATATTTATCAGAATTACTGTTTTCATCTCTTTGAAAATGCTGCTTTTATTTTCACATGTAAACAACTCTGAAATCTAGTAACTACGCAATGGCTGCCGGCCAGGTGCCTAGTTGTGAAGTAGTTGTCATTGCTGACACCTTCTGGTAAGAGCAAGAAAGTGCCAGCATCAAATCTCAAGCAGTACCTCGAAAAAAAAGTCCAGAGACAACAGCCGAATACCCTTCATTCACAAAGGATATGTTACTGACACACACATAGATAAATGAATCAAAAAGTGATTCAGAAGAGTTGAACTTGAAATGTGAAGGTGTTTTAAAAATACATCGGCTAATTCATTTCTTATATATTTTTTCATTTTTTGCACGAGTAATATATTATAAAAAATATATATGTATGTGTATTTATTTTGAGATAGAGTCTCACTCTGTTGTCCCAGACTAGAGTACCATGACATCGACTGAACTCACAGCAACCTCAGTCTCCTGGGTTCAAGTGATCCTCCTGCCTTGGCCTCCCAGTAGCTGGGACTATAGATCCCTGCCACAATACCTGGCTAATTTTTCTATTTCTATTTTTAGTAGAAACAGAGTCTCTACTCTTACGCAGGCTGGTCTCAAATTCCTGAGCTCAGGGGATCCTCCTGCCTTGGCCTCTCAGAATGACAGGATTACAGGCATGGCCCAGCCAAAATATGTATTTATATAAGTATAAAAGAGTTCTTTTAATAAAAATTCTAAGTTATGCACACCTTTTGGGGATAAGACACAATTGCAAGAGGGACTTGACCTAACAAATGCAATAAATGTAACCTGGTTTCTTGTACCCTCATTGAATCCTTAACAACAACAAAAAAATTCTAAGTTATGGAAAGCATTTTATAAGACTTAATTGGTAGGTTTTTTTCATGATTTAAAAAAAAACTATAGGCTCAGTGCCCTAGCACAGTGGTTATGGCACAAGCCACATACTCCGAGGCTGATGGGTTTGAACCCAGCCTGGGCCTGCTAAATAACAATGACAACGGCAACAACAGAGAAATAGCCAGGTGTTGAGGTGGGCACCTGTAGTCCCAGCTACTTGGGAGGCTGAGTCAAGAGAATCGCTGAAGCCCATGAGTTGGAGGTTGCTGTGAGGTGTGACATCATGGCACTCTACCAACGGTGACATAGTGAGACTCTTGTCTCAAAAAGAAAAAAAAACCTATATTGCAATCAAAACCTAGATTTGATGTAATATGGTACTTCTGAGTTACTGGATGGTTCATTGCTTTATTCTTTAAATGTTTCCCCCGACTCAATTTTATAACTAATATGTTACAATATATATTTAAAATTTATCATACAACTATAAAAATATACACTGTATTTATATGGTATATAAAAATATATCATTTAGGGCAGCGCTTGTGGCTCAGAGAAGTGGGGCACCGGCCCCATATGCCAGAGGTGGTGGGATCAGACCCAGCCCTGGCCAAAAACTAAAAAAAAAAAAAAATATATATATAATTTACAAGCTGGGCGCAGTGGCTCACAACTGTAATACTAGCACTCTGGGAGGTCGAGGCAGGTGGATTGACTGAGCTCATGGATTGGGGACCAGCCTGAGCCACAGTGCAACCCCATCTCTAAAAAAGAGCCAGGTGTGACTCAGCACTTGTAGAACAGTGCCAGCCACATGCACCAAGGCTGGCAGGTTTGAACCTGGCCCGGGCCAGCTAAAACAACAATGACAACTGCAACCAAAAAATAGTCGGGTGTTGTGGTGGGTGCCTGTAGTCCCACCTACTTGGGAGTCTGAGGCAAGAGAATTGCTTAAGCCCAAGAGTTGGAGGTTGCTGTGGGCTATGACGCCATAGCACTCTACAGAAGGCGACATAGTGAGACTCTGTCTCAAGAAAAAAGAAAAAAGAGCCAGGCGTTGCGGCGGGTGCCTGTAGTCACAGCTACCAGGGAGGCTGAGGCAAGAGAATCGCTTGAGCCCAAGAGTTTGAGGTTGCTGGGAGCTATGACACTACAGCACTCTACTGAGGCCAACAAAGTGAAACTCTGTCTCAAAACAAATATATATATATATATGTATATAATTTACATGATATAAATATATTTAATACACAGCATATAATGAATATGTAAACTTTTCCACATGGCTTAATTTCCTTATGGGCTCTTTAGTATAATAACTGGTATTTCATTTGAAACACCTTGATATTACTTTCCCAATCTTGTCCATACTCATCCCCTTACTTAGCTTAACGCAGAAATGTTTCCATATTCTTCAGCTTTTCAGTATTTCTTTTTGGCCATGGTCTAGGTCTATGACGGTTTGTTTCATGGTGGAAGTGAATATATATTTGAAAACTGAAGAACTGTGCGGTACACTCAGTTCTGGGGCTGTGCCTTTGTAACAGCCTCTGTGTTCTCTCTCTCTCTCTCCCTCCTCTCCTCTCCTTCCCCTTGTCTCCTTATATTTTCCTCTACCTTCTTCTTGCTTATCTATTTCAAGGATATTGGACACTAGAAACCAAAGTGTCTGGGTTAGATCAAACAGCAGGTTTTATTAAAAACCAACGATCGCGGTTCAGGACCATGGACAGTAACAACACGGCTGTGAATGGCCAAACACTCTGCCAACCCTCACCCTCCAGGTCCCTCCAGAAAAAAGGGCCAGTCAAGGTCAGCAGTTGGTACCTTGCAAGTTCAATCCATGGTCTTCTTCAAAGCCTGATTTGGAAAACTCTCTCCAACAAGATAAAGCATGATAGGCACTGCATAAGTTTTGGTTAAATAAATAAATTAACAAATGTATTATAGCAAAGGGTTATACTTATGCACTCATTAGTTCACCAAAAAAATTATTTTAGTGCCTGTCATGTAACATGCATGAAACTTTAAGAGAGGAAGTTTTGTGACTGGGCCCCTGTTTCATGGTGCACTGCTGATGACTAAAGAGTACAACAGTGAGTGCTTAAAAAAAAAAAGAGGCTCGAAGCCTGTAGCACTGTGGTTATGGTGCCAGCCACATACACCAATGCTGTCAGGTTCGAACTTGGCCTGGGCCAGCTAAACAACAATGACAACTACAACAAAAAATAACCAGGCATTGTGGCAGGCACCTGTAGTCCCAGCTACTTGGGAGGCTGAGGCAAGAGAATCACTTAATTCCAAAAAGTTTGAGGTTGCTGTGAGCTGTGACATCACAGCACTCTACTGAGGGTGACTTAGTGAGACTCTATCTCAAAAAAAAAAAAAAGTGAAGGAAAAAGGGGGTCAGGAAAGTCTTCTGTGAAAAGTGGTACAAAAGTGAGAGCATGGTCCATCTACATCAAGATGTGCCTGCCCACTTGGCCCTGTGACGTGTATCCTTTCACTCACTTCATTAGCTAAAGGGAGAGCATGGTCCATCTACATCAAGATGTGCCTGCAGGAGAAAAGAAGTATTTGATGAGCAGCACAGTACTGGTGACTACCCCAACCAGAGGCACTGCCCCTCGCTGGCCCCTGGTATAACACTGCCCACTTCCTGTCCTGCCCACACCGGTGCATTCACATTTCACATTCTCTTCTCCTCCCTAAAGTCACTGGGTGGAGAACTTGGCATAGCTACAGAGTCCACAGGGCTTATTCTGCCACTGGAGCCCACCTGCTTTGTCTGGGTATCAGTCAGGGCCTGGAATTACAAGGGGTCCTGGGGAAGGCTCTCCATACCCCTGGCACCCCACAGAGGCAGAAGATCCCCCAATTCCCTTCTGGGGCTTCGGCTTATCAGTTGGCTTCATCACAATGACGAAGCATCCTGGCCCAAACTGGAAACCACAGCTATGGGCGATGGTCAAAGGCAATGCCCCTCCTGTTTTAACTCAAGGAAGAAACCAGAATCTCCCAGATGGAGAGCTGGATGGAGGCTCCCTGAACTCTCCGTTTTGACTTTCCATAGAAACATCCCTCCCCTTCCTAGTAAACCCTCCCTTTCCTGAACCAGCCACACATGCTGTCAAAGAAGTTTCCCCTGAGGACTGGAGTCTACTGAGGAGCAGCCAAAGGACATCCTTCTTTTATTATTATTATTATTTATTAAATCGTAGCTGTGTACATTAATGCAATCATGGGGCACCATACACTGGTTTTATAGACCATTTGACATATTTTCATCACACTGGCTAATATAGACTTCCTGGCATTTTCTTAGTTGTGCTAAGACATTTATATTCTACATTTACTAAGTTTCACATGTACCCTTGTAAGATGCACCGCAGGTGTAATAGGACATCCTTCTTGTCCTCATATAGCACCTTCCCCTCCTGACTGCCTCTGATCCCTGGCATTTCTATCATGTCTTCAAAGATTCCTGTAATTATTAACCAGCAAAGCTAAAACACTACCCATTCTTTCTGTCTTAACCATGACTCTCTTGATTTCCAGTAAAAGGGACTCATTCAAACATTCCTGGGCAGAGAAGGGAACTTTACTATGAAGCGCAGGTGTATGGTGTAGATGCTACAGTAGCAGAGCCCAGGAGTGGAAAGTTAGGCAACATGTCTCTCAGATTTTCATCCTCTGGAGCACTGAACACTGGGTGGGTAACAGGCACCATGGCCAGCTAACCACAAGGGAGACAAGGTCTGTTCTCTCAGGAAGTTATGGCTTGAGTGGAGCAGTCAGACATCACATCCAACCTAGAGTGAAGGCAGGCAGGTACGATGAGGGAGGAGGATTGGGCATGTGCAGCTGGAGGACACGGGCAGTGCAGGGGATGGACCCAGAGAGGGCAAAACCGTGGTCTCTTATGGATGGAGTGTACACAGATGGTGAGAATGAGGTGAGGGTGAGGTTGTGGAGGGCTTTCAGGCCAAGAGAATGAACTCAGCTTTTATCTAGTAAAAAAAGTCAGGAGCCACTGAAGTGCTGATCATGAGAGAGTGATGCAATCAAATATGGACCTGCTCAAGGGCCCCCTTGGGTTGGACTTGAAGGAGGGGTAGGAATGGGAAGCCAGGCAGGAGTAACAGAGCAGCAGAGCAGAGGGGAGGACCAAGCAACCGAGGAGCAAGCTGGCTGAGACAGGAGTGCACCTGAGAGCTCCCCACACACAGACACTGACACACAGATGTCTCTTCTGGGGGCCAGGGGATGACTGGAAGGATCCAGAGCATGGGGAGCTTTGGGGAGCACCTCGTAGCGGGGGGCACCTTGTAGCAGGGGCCGGGGTGGGGATAAACAGTTGATGGTGCTACATACAGAGGTGCCTACTCAGAATCAGATACACACACAGCCCACGCCAAGCTTATGAGGCAGTGATTAGAGCAAGGGCTTAGAGTCAGACTGAAGCAATCCTGTCAGTCAAAAGCAATCCTGCGAGGCCTTATACGAGTCTTTCAACCTCACTGAGCTTCAATTTTCTCTTCCTTAAATTGTTGATATGATCAATCTCCTGGCTTGATATAAGGAGTGAAAAGAAAAAATAACAGCTATGATAGACATCACACATTCTTGTCCTGTATCTATGCCCTTGGAATGGAACCTTGTAGCTCCTCCTGTCTAGAGGTGGCTTCTTCCTAGAGAGCTGTGGGATCGTGGACTCTCAATTCAATGTCATTGTGCCTGCCCTGAGCCACTGCTGCCAGCTCACAACCCTTAGTTTCCATGGTAACTTCCTCTCCCTGGCCACCCTGGAGCACCTGCTGCGCCACACCGCCAGGCTGAGCAAGTTAAGCTTGGAAGTCTACCCTGCCCCTCTGGAGAGTTATGATACCCAGGGTATTCTGGATTTCAGGAAGTATGACCAGTTTCAGGCTGAGCTGATGGAGATACTGAGGGGCGTAAGGCAGCCCAAGAAGATTGTGTTCAGTCCCACCTCCAGCCCTTACTATGTCAACACTGAAGATGATCCTGTGGTCTAGATCCCAGAGGGTGCTGGCATTGACCCCCAGCCTAGTGGAGTGGATACATCAAAGGCTTTCTTCCGTGGAATTGCAAACTGAAGGACATAGGTGCATCATAACCAGAGCATCACAGTCCTCTCAGACACCTGCCGTGCATTCATGGGAAAAGGAAAGGTGATACAGCAGAGGATAGGACTGGAGGGGAATGCTGACTTGAGGAGTTCATGGGATCTTGAAGGACATGCATCCTATATTGTCAGATATATGAAACTGAACTTCTAAAGGGTGACACATGTTTGAGAAACGAATGAGTTAACTCTGCATGGATAGTTGTTAAGAAATCGCCAGAAGAGGGTGGCGGGTTCGAAACTGACCCTGGCCAAACTGTAACAAAAAATAGCTGGGTGTTGTGGCAGATGCCTGTAGTCCCAGCTACTTGGGAGGCTGATGCAAGAGAATTGCCTAAGCTCAGGAGTAGGAGGTTGCTGTGAGCTGTGAGGCCATAGCATTCTACCGAGGGTGACAAAATGAGACTCTGTCTTGGGGAAAAAAAAAAGAAAAAAGAAATCGCCAGAGGGTGGCGCCTGTGGCTCAGTGAGTAGGGCGCCAGCCCCATATACTGAGGGTGGAGGGTTTGAACCCAGCACCGGCCAAACTGCAACAACAAAAAAAAATAGCCGGGCATGGTGGTGGACACCTGTATCCTGGCTACTTGAGAGGCGGAGGCAAGAGAATCACCTAAGTCCAAGAGCTGGAGGTTGCGGTGAGCTGTGATACCATGGCACTGTACCAAGGGCGACAATGTAAGTCTCTGTCTCTGAAAAAAAAAAGAAATCACCAGAAATAGAAGGGAAACTCAGTGGAAACTGTTTAGTGTCCTTCGTGATTGCTTTATCTGTTTTAACAGTTAACATTAACATCGGTAATGTCCAAATAATTGTGAGCTAAACTAAAATCTTAAGCTCCCCTCCCCCCCCCCAAAAAAAGAAGTGGCTTCTATTTTTCAACTCCTTGAATCTGGGTTGGTGACTTTCTTTGGCCAAAGGGACAACAGCGAAAATGATACTAGAATAGACTTGAAAAGTGCTTGGGTAAGGACTGGCTCTCCTGTGCTCTTGGAACCACGTTAACAAGTCAGGCCAGCCTGCTGGGTGAGGGGTGACACATGGCTCAGCTGCCCTATCACTTCAGTCAATAGCCAGTAAATGCCCAGGAAGCCACCCAACTGCACCACAGCTGACTGCAGGCCCACAGATCAGCCCAACCATGACCAGCAGAATTACTCTGCCCAAATTCCAATCTGCCGCACCGTGAGCAAATAAAAGGCCGCTGTTTAAAGCCACTACATGTTGGGTGGTTTGTTATGCTGCAAAATCTAATTTATGGGCTTAGTCATCTGCCCACGAGGAAATAACAGGAACCACATTTATCTTCCTTCATGAAACACCAAAATAACAAGGCAAGAATCTGGACATTGGGTGGGTAACAAAGGATGGCGATCTTTGAGAGACAGGAAACAATGTGAACTCAGCTTACTGTCTAGGAAAAGTTCCCCGTTTGTGGTGCAATTGGGGGAAACCCAAATGGAGCCAGAGGGATTACTGAGTTGGGGAGACATAGCAGGAGACCAAGGTGGCTAGAGTTCTCAGGACAGAATCCTAAGGGGACAGAGCTTGCCAAGAGAGAGCCCCGAGATGTGCAGAGGGTTCCCCTGCAGTAGTCAGCAGGTAATCAGCACGTGTGGGGGAAAATTACCTTACGCTGGAGAAAGAACCTTCTGAAAGGATAAGAGAACCGTGCCCAGAACTCGAGAGCTAGAGTCAGAAAGACTGCCAGACTGGAAAAACGCATAATTCACCAGGCAGTGAGGAGAATACTTGAGAAGGTCATGTCTCCGTAGTGGGAATAATCAGTCCTAGAGTGAGCACTCCTCCAGAACCGCCTTAGAAAAAACAAGACCTGAAGGGATCAGGCTGTTTCCAAATGACTGCATCCCAGAAAATCTAACTAATGCAAAAACTGAAAGGTATGGAGTACTCATTATGTCCCAGCAACTTTACATAGGTCTAAGATTTCACATGTATTACTACATTTCCTTTTCAAGGAGCTGCTATTATTATCTTTACCGCATAGATGATAGCATCTAAGATAATGCATATGGAGTGCCCTGCACCCAGCACATTCAATAAATGGTTTTCCCCTCAACTCCCTATCCTATAACTGTCAACAACCAAACAACTTTTCCCAAGTTGCACATCCACTTCAAAGAAAACATGACTTTAAAAAGGCCGAACTTCAGCATTCAGGAGGGTGTGGTCTGTGGGATCACAGAAGAGTCCTGAGTGAAGAGGAAGAAGTGACGGGACCAGCCTAGCCCTGCCACGCCCTTGCAGCGTGACCTTGAGGCAGCCTTCCCAGCTCTGAGCCTGACGGCACCTATCTGCCATGTGGCAGCGGTGGCTGGGGAGTGGAGATTCCGATCAGATTTCTCCCAAACGATCCCTCTCATTCCAGAAGCCAGGATGCCTAAACATCCTGTGCTAGGCAGATGGCAAAGTTAGAAAACCAGAGTGCATTCACCACAGTTTGAAGGCATAGGCACGCCTGTGTGTACACAAACCCGCGCGCTCGCGGCGGCTCTGGGGAGCCTCATGTTGAGCTCTTCTGTCCCAGAGCAGCATTACCCACTTCGGCCAGAAGATGCTGCTGCTTCCCCGTGCGCGTTCAAAGACAAGGCTTTGCACCTACTGGGCCCAGGAGTTGGAGGCTGCAGTGAGGTATGATGACACCAATGGGGCTCTAGCTCCGTGGAAGAGCCAGACTCTGTCTCAAAATGAACCAGAAAATGAAAAACAAACCAGGGGCTCCTTTCCACATGGATACATCTGTCAAAACATCATGCTGTACGTCATAAATATGTACAACTTGTCAATTAAAAAAATAAGTATAAAAAACAAAAAGAAATCCAGGGCCTCTAATCTCAGAGATGGTAAAAGTACAAAGCTGAGCGGCTGGGCGTGGCGGCTCAGGCCTGTGATCCCAGCACTCCGGGAGGAGGAGGCAGAGTCCACTACTCTACCCTCACACCAGTTAATTTTTAACTCAGGTGTTCTTATGGTTATAAGAATCACTAACAGAATTCTTTGAGGCCAAGGCAGGCACATTGCCTGAGCTCAGGAGTCCGAGACCAGATCGAGCCAGAGTGAGACCTGGTCTCTAAAAATAGCCGGGCGTTGTGGCAGACAGCTCTAGTCTCAGCTAGTTGGGAGGCTGAGGCAAGAGAATGGCTTGAGCCCAAAAGTTTGAGGCTGGTGTGAGCTGTGACACTATTGTACTCTACAGAGGGTGACAAAGTGAAACTCTGTTTCAAAAAAATAAAAATAAAAATAAAAAAATGAAATAATTTCGAGGGGCACCTGTGGCTCAAGGAGTAGGGCTGTCGCCCCATATACCGGAGGTGGCAGGTTCAAACCCGGCCTCAGCCAAAACAAAACAAAACAAAACAAAACAAACAAACAAAAAAAAACTGCAAAAAATGAAATAATTTTCTTCTTTGTGTTTCCACTTGATAACTTTTTATCATGGACTTTGGATAGCCTCCTTAAAACTAAAAGTTGGGCGGCGCCTGTGGCTCAGTGATTAGGGCGTCAGCCCCATATGCTGAGGGTGGTGGGTTCAAACCCAGCCCCTGCCAAACTGCAACAACAACAACAACAACAACAACAACAACAACAACAACAAAATAGCCGGGCCTTGTGGCAGGTGCCTATAGTCCCAGCTACTTGGGAGGCTGAGGCAAGAGAATCGCTTAAGCCCAGGAGCTGGAGGTTGCTGTGAGCTGTGTGATGCCATGGCACTCTACCCAGGGCCATAAAGTGAGACTGTCTCTACAAAAAAAAAAAAAAAAAGCTAATAGCTGCCTCCCTATTTCTGCGGCCCTGTTTGTATTTACCTATAGCCTTGGCTACAACGCCCAGCTATATTTTTGGTTGTTGTTGTTGCAGTTGTCATTGTTGTTTAGCAGACCCAGGCCTGGTTGGAACCCACCAGCCTCAATGTATGTGGCTGGAGCTGTAACCACTGTGCCACAGGCGCCTAGCCCAAGATGCATTGTTAAAAGGGAAGCTTCCTAGGGAGTCAAGTCATGGAAAAGTGAGGTAAAGGCTGGGCACGGTGGCTCACGCCTGTAATCCAAGCACTCTGGGAGCCCAAGATGGGTGGATTGCCTGAGTTCACAGGTTCAAGACCAGCCTGAGTCAGAGTGAGACCCTGTCTCTAAAAATAGCCAAGCATTGTGGTGGGCACCTGTAGTCCCAGCTACCTGGGATACTGAGACATGAGAATCACTTGAGCCCAAGAGTTAGAGGTTGCTGTGATCTATGATGCCACAGCAGTCTACCAAGGGTGACAAAGTGAGACTCTGTCACAAAAAAAGAAAGAAAGAAAGAAAGAGAGAGAGAGAAGTGAATGATCTACCTGGCATACCCCACCACAGCAGGCCCAGGGCAAAGCCCTCCACTGTGGCTGCTGGGACTCATTCCTGGTAGGAAGTATGACTTAGATACAGAAAGAAAGAAAAAAGTACATTAGTGTCTTTTGTTTGAATTGTACAGAGTTTTCAATTCTGTTTGTATTTAATTTGGAAATTTTCTTTTAGTTTCATAGTCACATAGAGCCATATGCATAAATTTATATCTGTAACAACTTTTTTTTTTTTTTTTTTAGACAGAGTCTCACTATGTTGCCTTCAGTAGAGTGCCGTGGTGTCACAGCTTACAGCAATCTCAAACTCTTGGGTTTAAGTGATTCTCTTGCCTCAGCCTCCCGAGTAGCTGGGACTACAGGCACCCACCACAAGGCCCGGCTATGTTATATCTGGTTTAATGTTTATACATACTTAAGTACTATAATTACAAAATTAACTTGTCAAGCCAGACATAGTGGCTCATACCTGTAATCCCAGCACTCTGGGAGCCCTAGGCGGGTGGATTGCCTGAGTTCACAAGTTCAAGACCAGCCTGAGCCAGAGTGAGTCCCTGTCTCTAAAAATAGCCAGGCATTGTGGTGGGCGCCTGTAGTCCCAGCTACTCGGGTGGCTGAGGCAAGAAGATCACTTGAGCCCAAGTGTTTGAGGTTGCTGCGAGCTATGACGTCATAGCACTCTATCCAGGGTGAGAAAGTAAGACTCTGTCTCAAAAAAAAAAAAGAAAAAGAAAAAAATTAACTTGTCAACGTCAGGAGTGCCTGGGAATCCATTCAAAGGATTACGCACATAGTCAGATTGGAGACGCACAGCTCATACTCCCTTCCCTTGAGGAAGATGCAATAGTCACAGACATTCTTTCTTATGAATGGGAAGGAGCCATCTTCTTGAAGAACAGAGAAGGGGTCATGCCCAGGCCTGCTGCAGGAAGAGAAAGGTAATCCCTCCCCCTATACCCAGATCTTCCCTGCAGGGGTGGGCAGCTGTTTACACGAGGCTAAGAGGGGCTTCCTTGAAGAAGATAGGCAACTCTTACTTAGTTTCATTAGAAAGTCAAAAAGATGGCAGACCTCAAAACTGAGAGTAAAATTTGTCCACCTTCTCCTTACCTGACTCACTGATAGAACTTCCAGGATCCACAACTGTGCAACTGGGTGTGGCAACAATTAGGCACAAGATCTGGTTTCCTTTAGAATTTTACTAAACTCTTCAAAAATCACAAAAGTAACTTATATTCACTGCATCCAATGAGACAATTAGACAAAGGAAAAGTAGTTACTCTCCCCACCTCTCCATATTAGCAGCTTGGATACAGCTCTCTGCCTTTTCTTTATACTCACACATACTATATTTAGATGGTGCTTTGGCCATTGTTTGTTGACACAAGGTCATACCAAACTCAGGTGTCTGACACTTGCTTATCTCAGTTAACATCATCTTAACCTTTCAGGTGGTTAGAGACCTCAACTCATTCTTTTTGAGGAGCTACATCACACTGCAGAGTAAGGACGTAACACCTCCTCCTCCAGTGATGACACATTGTTTACAAGTTTTCCTTTTAATCTTGACCATTACAAGTAACACAACCATCCTTGCTAATAGGGCTATCTCTCTAACTCCATTTTTTGGTTAGATTCCCAGAAGTGAGCTAGATCAATATATGTGGGTCTTTTTTCTTTTTTTAAGTTTAATAGCTGTTTTTTATTCATTTGTTTTTTTTATGGATATGTATTGAGCACCTGCTGTGTGCAGGGCACTGTGTGTAAAGAAGACCAGCCTTTGTCCTTTATGCCTCCAGGCATATAAATACTAAAGAGTATATTTATGTAAACATTATTTATATAACTTTTATACAGCTATATAAATATAGTTATTATCTAACTATACTTGTATTAGTTATTATATAACTACATTTATATAGCTATACAGTTACTACATACTAGTTAGATACTATACGGAACTAGTATTTATACAACACTGTGCCACAGACTATTGCTTGCAGGAAGGAGACTCAACACAGTAGACTGAGAATTCCCCAAGAGGGGACTCTTCCCAACCACTGGGTCTGGAGGCAGAGGGAAAAACCGTGCCCAGAAATTAACATGCAGAGTTTTTGTGAAAAAGTCTGCCAAGACCCGGCGAGACTGACCCCATATCAGTCCGGTGGAAACGTCTGCCAAGACCCGGCGAGACTGACGCCATATCAGCCCAGTGGAAAGACAGGTGCCCTGATTGTAGATCTCAGGAGGTTTTCATTCAGGTTTTAGGGCTTGTGTTTACAGATGAAGAAGTAGAATTAAGGGTCTCTTGACTCAATCATGGGGGTGGGCTTTTGATAGGAAAAGATCACCAGGGTGGAGGCACTAAATCATAGAACAATTCAAGGGCAGAACTAAGTAGGCAACAAAGTAACCTTAGGGGATGGACCAGGAATGTTAAGGTTACAGCCTTTAGGCTAGATTGTTTTGGCTCAAGGGTAATTTTTAATCCCTTCTAATTCTGCTGGTATCCCGTCTCTGCTAATCTACTGAATTTTACTCCGACACCCCCAGACCCGTTTTCTGTCTATTCTGGCAGACATTTTGACCCCCGTGGCCACCATAGGTGTGCTGAGCAGCGGTGGGGGTGGGGTACTGAGGCTGAGGCCTGGACCCTTTCTCCTGTGAGTTCTCTGGAATGTTCGCCTGCATTACAGCCCACCCCACAACAAAGCAATAGTACCCTAAGGGAAGTAGATGTAGATGAAGGGAGGGAGTGTGGGTGGGTTAGTGTCCTATACCTCCCGGGCAGGCAGAGAGTGACCTAAGTGTGGTCTCTTCAGCTGGGCCAAGTGCTGAGGCCTTGCCCCTGTGCCCCTCTCCTTCTTGTCCCTGGTCACCCTCAAGAGACAATCTCTGGAACTACAACACATTTTCCCCCACCTATACTAGCCATCCTTTATTATGGTATCCTCCTATGTGCTGGATAGTCCCTATAACTTTTTTTTTTTTTTAGTTTTTGACTCTTTTACAATATACTTAGCTTAAAACACAAACACATTGTATAGCTGTACAAAAATGTTTTTCTTTATATCCTTATTTTCTGTGACTTTTTTCTACTTTAATTTTTTTTTAATTTTATATTTTACTTTTTAAAGTCTTGTTAAAAACTAAGACACAAACACACATTAGCTTAGGTCTACACAGGGTCAGGATTGTCAATATCACTATATTCTACCTCCACAATCTGTCCCACTGGAAGGTCTTTAGGGAAATAACACACATGGAGTTGTCATCTCCATGACAAAAATGCCTTTTTTCTGGAATATCTCCTAAAGCACCTGCCTGAAGCTGTTTTACAGTTACCTTCCTTTTAATAAGTACAAAGATATATGGTCTAAAATAACAATAAAAAGCATAGTATAGTAAATACATAAACCAGTAACACAGTCATTCCTTTTTTTTTTAAAGACAGTTTCACTTTGTCGCCCCTGGTAGGGTGCCATGGTGTCACAACTCACAGCAACCTCAAACTCTTGTGCTCAAGCAATTCTCTTGCCTCAACCCCCCAAGTAGCTGGGACTACAGGCACCCACCACAACACCTGGCTATTTTTAGAGTCGGGGTCTTGCTCTGGGTCAGTTTGGTCTTGAACCTGTGAGCTCAGGCGATCCACCTGCCTTGGCTTTCCAAAGTGCTAGGATTACAGGTATGAGCCACCACACCCGGCCCACATCATCATTATTATTATCAACTATTATCTATTGTACATAATTGGATGTGCTATACTTTTATATGACTGGCAGTGCAGTAGGTTTTTTTTTATCAAAACATCACAAACACATGAGTAGCGCATTGTGCTAGGACTCACCAGGTGATTGGAATTTTTCACCTCCAATCCCTCCAATTTTTCACCTCCAATCCCTCCTGGGATTACTGTCATATGGAATAATGCAGTCAGTTGTTGACCAAAACATATGGTATGCAGTGCATGACTATATATGTAATGTGGCGTATCATCACTTGAAGTTAGACTATAAAGTTAAGGTTGTATACTACATAACCTAATGACTAAAATAAACAGAAGAAAAGTTATAAGTAATAAGGCAATGAAGTATAGATAGACCCAGATATACAATGGTTTGACGTAAGATTTTTTTCAACTTTACAATGAAGTGAAAGCAATAAGTATTTGATATCTTCCTCAACTTACATTAGGGGCTACATCTGCATAAACCTACTTGTATCATGAGTTGAAAGTATCGTAAATTGCAAGTGCATTTTTTTTTTTTTTGAGACAGTCTGACTTTGTAGCTCTGAGTAGAGTAAGTCCTCGTCTCTAAAAGTAGCCGGACATTGTGGTAGACACCTATAGTCCCAGCTACTTGGGAGGCTGAGGCAAGAGAATCGCTTAAGCCCAAGAGGTTGCTGTGAGCTGTGATGCCACAGCACTCTACCGAGCGCAACATAGTGAAACTCTGTCCCCCCCCCAAAAAAAATGCCACTTAAGTATAAAAATACAAATAGGTTAAAAGTAAAAAGGTGGCAAAAGATAGATGCTATATATCTTTTTAGCTATATTAGTATGCTAATACTAATCAAAAGAAAGCTGAAGAATCAATAGTTTTAGAGCAGAGATTATCATGAGTAAGAGGGTCATTTCATAATGACAAAAAAAATCATTTCATTCAGAGGATATAATATTCTTAAATACGTGGAACTTCAAAATACATAAAACAAAAAAATTCTAGAAATATAAGAAAAAATAGATAATATATAGTTGGAAATTTCAATATTTTTTCAATAATTCAGAGAACAAGTAGACGAAAGATCAGAAAGGCTATAGAAAACTATAAATCACCTTGGCTCAATTGATTTTTATATACCATGCCACCAACAGCAGCAGAATATGCATTATTTGAAAATACACATTGAAAATTTACCATGATTGGCCAAACATGTTGGCTCATGCCTGTAATCCTAGCACTTTGGGAGACCAAGTCTGGAGGATCACTTTAGGTCAGGAGTTTTAGATAAATCTGAGCAGGAGCCAGATCCTCTCTCTACAAAAAAATTTAAAAAAATTACCTGGATATGGTGCATACATCTATAGTCCCAGCTACTTGGGAGGCTGAGGCAGGACTGCTTGAGCCCAGGAGTTTGAGGTTGCTGTGAGCTATGACACCTCTGCACTCTAGCCCAGGTGACAGAGCAAGGCCGGATCTCAAAAGAAAGAAAAGAAAAAAGAAATTAAATGAAAATTTACCATTACAGACCAAATTTGGGGCCATAAATTGAGTCTTTAAAAAATTCAAATCATACAAAGTATGTTCTCTAACTACAGCAAAATTAACAGTATCAATAACAGAAAAATAACTGTAAATTCCCACATAGTTAGAAAATAAACAATTTATTTTAAAATAATCAATGGGTCAAATTTAGAAATCAAAAAGAAATGAGATGCTAGGTGCAGTGGCTCATGTCTATAATCCCAGTGCCTTAGGAGGCAGAGGCAGGAGAATCCCTTGAGTCCACGAGTTCAAGACCAGTAGCAAGGCTCCATCTCATAGAGTCCCACTATGTTGCCCCCGGTAGAGTGCCATGGCATCACAGCTCACAGCAACCTCAAACCCTTGAACTTAAGCAATTCTCTTGCATCAGCCTCCCAAGTAGCTGGGACTTCAGGTGCCCACCACAACACCTGGCTAGTTTTTATTGCAGTTGTCATTGTTGTTTAGCTGGCCCAAGCTGGGTTCGAACCCACCAGCCCAGGTGTATGTGGCTGGCACCATAACCACCATGCTATGGGCACTGAGCCTGAAAAAAATTTTTGTAAATTTATTTATTTATTTATTTATTTGAGACAGAGCCTCTAGCTGTCGCCCCGGATAGAATGCTGTAGCATCCGAGCTCACAGCAACCTCCAACTCCTGGTCTCCAGCAGTTCTTCTGCCTCCGCCTCCCTAGTAGCTGGGACTCCCAAGTACAGGCGCCTGCCACAACGCCTGGCTATTTTTTGGTTGCAGCCGTCATTGTTGTTTGGTGGACCTGGGCTGGATTCGAACCCACCAGCTCAGGTGTATGTGGCTGGTGCCTTAGCCGCTTGAGCCACAGGCGCTGAGCCTTTTATAATGTTTTTTTAAAGAAACTAGAAAGTAATTTGGGCTGAATGAAAATACTAAATTTATTAAATGCCACTAAAGCTTAGAGAAAAAATTTTATAAATTCCTACATTACAAAAGAAATCTCAAATTAATAATTTCAGTTTCTACCAGATTAAAGCCAAAGTAAGCAGAAGAAAGAAAATAAGAAAGATTAGAGTGGAGATAAAATAGAAAAATGGAGAAAATAAATGAAACTAAAAGGTGAGAAGATTAATAATGTTAATTATTAACTTAATAACTTCTAGCAAAACTAATCGGGAAAAACAGAGAAAAGATGCAAATTACCAATATTAGGGATGAGAAAGGACATCACTACAGATTCTACAGATAATAAGGAAATACTATGAACTTTATGCCAATAAACTCTACAATGTAGATGAGATGAAGAAATACTTTCATCTAAGTTGACACAAATACCAAACTTACTCAGGAAGAAACAGATAACCTAAATACCCCTAAATCTTGAATTTTCACTTAAATATCTTTGCACAAGAAAATTGAAGACACAGATTTACTGGTGAATTCTAGTAAATGTTTAAGAAAGAAATAATACTGTTCTACATAAACCCTTAAATTTAAAAGGAGGAAATAGTACCCAGCTCATTCTATGTGGCTGGCTGGCATTATTCTGATAATATCTTTTCATGTAACCATTTGCCACCCATATATCTTTGGTTAAGATTTTTGTGCCCATAGCTCAGTGGTTAGGGTGCCGACCACATACACAAAAGCTGGCCCATTCGAACCCAGCCCAAGCCTGCTAAAACAACAATGACAACTGCTACAAAAAAGAAATAGCTGGGGGTTGTAGCAGGTGCCCATAGTCTCAGCTACTTGGGAGGCTGAAGCAAGAGAATCCACTTAAGCCCAAGAGTTTGAGGTTTCTGTGAGCTGTGACACCACGGCACTCTACAAAGGGTGACACAGTAAGACTCTGTCTCAAAAAAAAAAAAAAAAATTTTTTTTTTTGCTCATCATTTTTGCCAAAATGGAAACCCATATGGCCCTCATATGGGGGATAGCATTTGACAAATTTCAACATAAAAATTCTCAGAAACTAGGAGTAAAAGGAAATTCCTTAATTATAATGATAATCAGGGAATAGAGAAATACATTTTATTTACTGTTTTTTGTTTGTTTGTTTGTTTGTTTTGAGACAGAGTATCAAGCTGTCGCCTTGGGTAGAGTGCTGTAGCACCATAGCTCACAGCAAACTCCAATTTAGGCTCAAGTGATCCTCCTACCTCAGTTTTTTCTTTTTTTCTTGTTTCTTTTCTTTCTTTTTCTTTCTTTCTTTTTTTTTTTTTTTTTTTTGAGTTTTTGGCCGGGGCTGTGTTTGAACCCGCCACCTCTGGCATATGGGGCCAGGGCCCTACCCCTTTGAGCCACAGGCGCCACTTGTCAGTTTTTTCTTTTTCTTTTTTTTTTTTAGTAGAGACAGGTGTCTCACTTTTGCTCAGGCTGGTCTTGAACTCATGAGCTCAAGCAATCCACCCGCCTCAGCCTCCCAGAGAGCTAGGATTACAGACGTGAGCCACCACACCCCATAAATACACTTTAGTTCCATACAATTGAACACTACTCAAAAATAAAAAGGAACAAACTCTGGTACACAGAAAAACCACATGGATGAATATGAATCTCTCCCTTCCTTTCCCTCCTCTCATCTCTCCTCCCCTGCCCTCACCTTCCTCCACTCCCCTTCCCCTCCCCTTCCCTGCTGGACAGGAAATAGTACCCAGGTCATGCTATGTGGCTAGCATTATTAGCACCACGCTCTAACCAACTGAGCTAACCAGTCAGCTGTGGCTAGCATTATTATGATAACAAAACCAGATGAAAGACATTACAAGGAAAGGAAAGTACCCACCCATATCCATCTCAAAATAGGTACCACACTCTAATCAAAATTTTAGCAAATAGAATTCATCAATATATAAAAAGGATAACCATCATTACCAAAGGAGGGTTTAGTCCAGTAATGTCCATTCGGTTTAACATTCAAAAATCAACAATGTAACTTAATGGAGTAAAAAAGAACCACTGCATGAACATCTCAGTAGATGTGGAAAAAGCGTTTGACAAATTTCAACACAAAAACTCTCAGAAACTGGTTGGGTCCCTGTGGCTCAAGCAGCTAAGGTGCCAGCCACATACACATGAGCTGGCTGGTTTGAATCTAGCCCGGGCCGCCAAACAACAATAACAGCTGCAACCAAAAAAATCTCCGGGTGTTGTGGCGGGCGCCGTTAGTCCCAGCTACTTGGGAGACAGAGGCAGAAGAATCACTTGAGCCCAGGAGTTGGACGTTGCTGTGGGCTGTGATGCCAGGACACTCTCCCAGGGCAACAGGTTGAGGCTCTGTCTCAAACAAACAAAAAAACAAACACTGGCTTGGTGCCTGTGGCTTCAGCAGCTAAGGCGCCAGCCACATACACCTGAGCTGGCGGGTTCAAATCCAGCCCAGGCCCACCAAACAACAATGACAGCTGCAACCAAAAAATATTAATAGCCAGGTGTTGTGGCAAGCACCTCGCCTGTAGTCCCAGCTACTTGGGAGGCTGAAGCAGGAGAATCGCTTGAGCCCAAGAGTGGGAGATTGCTGTGAGCTGTTACGCCATAGCACTCTATCCAGGGCGACAGCTTGAGGCACTGTCTCTAAATAAATAAATAAATAAATAAATAACTCTCAGAAACTAGGAGTAAAAGGAAATTTCCTTAACTTGACAAATGGCATCTATTAAAAAAAAAAAAAATACCCTATGGCTAACATCACACTTAATGATAAAAGACTGAATGCTTTGTCCAGCTAAAGACTAAATGGTGTGTCCCCTCAAAATTCATAGGTTGAAATCCTAACTCTCAGTGCAGATGACATTACAAAGTAGGCCTTTGACAGGAGACCCGACCTCCTAAAGCCTTATTCTTTTTTTTTTTTTTTAAACAAATTTTATTTTATTTTGTTTGTTTTTTGTTGCATTTTGGCCGGGGTTGGGTTTGAACCCACCAACTTCAGTATATGGGACCAGCGCCCTACTCACTGAGCCACAGGCGCTGCCCCTAAAGCCTTATTCTTGAGGCCCTGCCAGAGGCCCCACTTTTGGGACATGGGGCCACCAGAAAACAAATCTGCCAATTCCTTGATTTGGGAATACCCAGCCTCCAGAACTGTGATAAATAAATGTTTGTGGTGTAAGCCACCCAGCTGATGGCATTTTTGTTACAGCAGCCAATATGAGCCAGTACAACGATGAGCAAAAATCTTTTCTTTTTTTTTGAGAGCCTCAGGCTATCGCCCTGGGTAGAGTGCCGTGGCATCACAGGATGAGCAAAAACCTTAATCAAAGATATATGGATGGCAAATAATCACATGAAAAGATGACCAACATCATTTGTCATTTTGGAAATGTGACCTAAAACCACAATGAGATACCACCACATATTATATGAATAGGTAAATTTTTTTTGAAAAATCCAACAGTAGCAAGTTGTCATAAGAATAGAAAGCAACTTGGGTAGCACCTGTGGCTCAAGGAGTAGGGTGCTGGCCCCATATGCCAAGGGTGGTGGGTTCAAACCCACTGCAAAAAAAAAAAAGAAAAGAAAAGAAAAAAGAATAGAAAGCAGCTGAAAGTTACATACCTTGCTGGTGGCAATGTGAAATGGTGTGGCCATTCTGAAAAACAGTCTGGCAGTTTCTTACAAAGTTAAATACATGCTTACCTTGAGACCCAACAATCTCACACCTACTCATTTACCCAAGTGAAGTAAAAACCTACATTAACACAAAACCTGTACATAAATTTTTATAAAAACTTTATTCATAATTGCCAAAATGGAATGTCCCTCAGTTGGGGAGTAGATAAAAACACTTTAGCATATCTATACAATGGAACACTACTCAGTAGTAAAAAAGAACAATTTATGATCCACAGAAAAACAGCATGGATGCTTCTCAAAATAATTATGCTGAGTGAAAGAAACTAAACCAAACCAAACCAAACAAACAAACAAAAAAGGACATATTGTATGGTTTCATTTACATAAAAGTCCAGAAAAGTGGCCATGGTGGCAGAGGCGGAGGTTATTTATACACGCGCTTGGCAACATGGACTTCCACTCACGAAGGCCAACCTGGCCACAGCCACCATTGAGTACCCAGTCTGACAGCAGCACCATTGCCTGGAGTCATCAGCCAGCTAACTTGTGGCAGGATGATTACATTGGCCTATGGTTTTTTTGTTTGTTTGTTTGTTTTGAGACAGGGTCTCACTCTGTCGCCCTGGCTAGAATGCCATGGCATCATCATAGCTCACAACAACCTCAAACTCCTGGTTGGGCTCAAGTGATCCTCCTGCCTCAGCCTCCCAATTTTTCTGTTTTTAGCAGAGATGGGGTCTTAACCTTACTCAGGGTGGTCTTGAACTTCTGAGCTCAAGCAATCCTCCTGCCTTGGCCTCACAGAGTGCCAAGATTATAGGATGAGCCACTGTGCCTGGCCTACATTGGCCTACTTTTATCATGGAAACTGTGGCACTTTATTCTTACTCTGGACTTGGATTTACTTTCTCTGCACATGGTGCTCTGCCAAAACCATCATCTGTGGACTTCTGGAGTGCTTCATTCGCTACCATGTTTCTCCACACAACATTATTTCTGTGAATAAACGCATTTCATAGGAAGTGCAGCGTAGCAACGGGCCCATGCTCATGGCATTCACTGGTCTAGGTTCCCATCATCCTGAGCCAACCGGCTTGCCTGAAAGGTGGAATGGCCTTTTGAAGATCCAGGTATGGTGCCAGTTTGGTGGCAATACCTTGCAGCGTTAATGTCCTCCACACATGCTTCTGTTTCTCTCGTAGCTAGAGTCCATGGTTCCAGGAATCTAGGGGTAGAAATGGAATGGCACCACTTGCTATTAGCCCTAGGGATCCACTGGTAAAATTTTTGCTTCCCATCCCTGTAACCTTATGCTCTGCTGATCTAGAGATTACCGTTCCAAAGGGAGAATGCTTTCAATGGGAGTCACAGTAATTACTTCACTGAACTGGAAGTTAAGACTGCCACTGGGGCCAGGTGCAGTGGCTCACACCTGTAATCCTAGCACTCTGGGAGGCCAAGGCAGGTGGATAGCTTGAGCTCAAAAGTTTGAGACCAGCCTGAGCAAAAGCAAGAATCCATCTCTACCAAAAAAAAAAAAAAAAAAAAGGAAAAAACTGAGCTATGATGCCATGGCACTCTACCTGGGGCAGCAGCTTGAGACTCTGTCTCAAAAAAATAAAAAAAATGAAAAAAGAGTGCCATCGGTCCTTTGGCAAAGAAGGGGGCTGGGGTGATTCATCCTGACTACACACTGGAGGAAGGGAAAGTATATCTAGAATATGGCGATCCGTTAGGGCCTCTTTTAGTGCTACCATGTCTTATGATTTAAGCAAATGGAAAACTATAGCAATTCAATTCAGCTAAGACCTCTAATGACCCAAACCCTTTAGAAATAAGGATTTGGGGCAGTGCCTGTGGCTCAGTAGGTAGGGCGCCCGCCCCATATACCGAGCGTGGCAGGTTCAAACCCAGCCCCTGCCAAACTGCAACAAAAAAATAGCTGGGCGTTGAGGAGGAGTTTAAGACCAGTCTGAGCAAGAGTGAGACCCCGTCTCTACTAAAAATAGAAAATTATCTGGGCGTTGTGGCATGTGCCTGTGGTCCCAGGTACTCAGGAGGCTGAGGCAGGAGGATCACTTGAACCCAGGAGCTGCAGATTGCAGTGAGCTATGATGACATCACTGCTCTTCAGCCTGGGTGACAGAGACTGTCTAAAAAGAGAGAGAGAGAGAGGCAGCACCTGTAGTCTCAGCTACTTGGGAGACTAAGGCAAGAGAATCACCTAAGCCTGGAGGTTGCTGTGAGCTGTGATGCCACAGCACTCTTGGGAGACTAAGGCAAGAGAATCACCTAAGCCTGGAGGTTGCTGTGAGCTGTGATGCCACAGCACTCTACTGAGGGCGACAAAGTGAGACTCTGTCCCTAAAAAAAGAAAAAGAAAGAAAGATTTGGGGGCATCCCACCAGGCAAAGACTCACCAGCAGTTCTGAGTTTCTTGTAGAGAATAAAAGAAATGTAGAATGATTTTCATGGAAAAAGGTAGTTATGAATACCAGATATAATCATCTATGAATTGCAGAAATGAGGACTATAATTAAGAGTAGTCTCTTTTTTTTCCAGACAGAGTCTACCTATTCTCTACCTAGGACAACATAGTGAGACTCTGTCCCGAAAAAAACTAATGTAGGGGTTGCTGTGAAGGTATTTTATAGATGTGATTTACATCTATAATCAGTTAACTTTATGAAAAGGAGATTATCCTGGATAATATGGATGGGCCTGATCCACCCAACTGTAAGGCCTGAGGTTTCCCTGAAGAAGAAATTCCACCTGTGGACTGCAGAGTCAGCTCTGGCTGAGTGTTTCCACATTTGCCTTCTTCATGACCTGTCCTGTGCATCTCCAATTTGCCTAGTCAGCAACCCCACACACTGCATAGCCAATTCCTCGCAATAAACCTAGATAGATACATAGACAAAGAAGAAAGATAGATATACTACTGGTTGTGTTTCTCTGGTGAAACTCTGACTGATACACAGATTTGAGAAAATTTTGCATCTCTTGAGGGTCAGAGCTTGTTTTTTGACCCCAAAGGGACCACCAGGCATGCATAAGACATGCCGCAAAACCATTGGGCAACTAACTCCTAGGCATTCAAAAGATTACTCTGGGCTCAGTGCCCATAGCTCAGTGGTCAGGGTGCCAGCCACATGCACCAGGGCTGAAAGGTTTGAACCCGGCCAGTGCCTGATAAACAGCAATGACAACAATAACAAAAAAATAGCCGGGCGATGTGGTGGGTGCCTATAGTCTCAGCTACTCGGGAGGCTGAGGCAAGAGGAATGCTTGAGCCCAAGAGGTTGAGGTGTGATGCCGTATCACTCTACTGAGAACAACATAGAGAGACTCTGTCTTAAAACAAACAAAGATTACTGATGGAGGATCAAATGGGCAGCTCAGGGTAGTTCTCTGACTTTGCTGGCATACCTTCAGGTGTGTTTCATGTTTATTAAACTATGTGCAGGCTCGGTGCCTGTGGCTCAAGTGGCTAAGGCGCCAGCCACATACATCTGAGCTGGCAGGTTCGAATCCAGCCCGGGCCTGCCAAACAACAATGACAGCTGCAACCAAAAAATAGCTGGGCATTGTGGTGGGTGCCTGTAGTCCCAGCTGCTTGCGAGGCTGAGGCAGGAGAATCTCTTGAGCCCAGGAGTTTGAGGTTGCTGTGAGCTGTGATGCCACGGCACTCTACCCAGGGCGACAGCTTGAGGCTCTGTCTCAAAAAAAAACCCCAAAAACTATGTGCAACTATCTAGAATATTACATAGCCACTTTAAAATGTGCTCATTATCAACTGTCTCTAAAAGAAGACACAAAATCTCATAGCATCAATTGCATCAGTGGCTAGGGACAGAGGTGGGAGGGAGAATTCACTTTTTGTACCTTTTGAATGATTCATGTGAATGTATCATCTAAATTAGGGGTTGGCACATTGCGGTCCATAGGCCAAATCTGGCCCACTGCCTGTTTAAAGTGTTATTGCAACATAGCCCTGCTCATTTGTTGACATACTGTCTACAGCTGCTTTCAAGATATAAAGGCAGAGTCCAGTAGTTGCAATAACTAGACACACGTTGTCATATGGCCTGCAAAGCCTAAAATATTTACTATCTGACCCATTACAGAAAAAAATGCCCAAACTTAGTTTTTGTTTTTTATTGTTGTTTGTTTTGTTTTAGAAAAAGTAGAAAGCTGAGAAAGACAAGACCAATCTCAACAAAAAATAGAAAAATTAGCTGGTGCAGTAGCACTCACTTGTAGCCCCAGTTGCTTGGAGACTAAGGCAGAAGGGTCGCTTGACCTCAGGAGGTTGAGGTTGCAGTGAGCTATGATAGCAACACTGCATTTTAGCCCAGGCAAAAGACCCTGTCTCCAAATAGTAGGAAAGTACACTGACATCAAAAAATAAAATATGCCCCAAGAGAATTGAAAACATGTCCACACAAAAACTTGAAATGTTCATGGCATTATTCCCAATAGTGGAAAAGTGGAAACAACCTAATGTCCCTCAATTGATGAATAAACAAAAATGTGATATACCCATACGATAGAACATTACACAGCCAGAAAAATAAATGAAGTACTGATAAATACTGTAACACACATGAACTTTGAAAACATCATGCTAAGTGAAAGAAGCCAGTAAAAGGCCAGGTATTGTATGATACCATTTCTATGAAATGTCCAGAATAGGCAAATTCAGAGATGGAAAGTAGACCAGTGATTTCTAGGGGCTGGGGAGGAGCAATGGGGAGTGACTGCAGACGGGAGTGATGAAATGTTCCGGAATAAGTAGTAGTGATGATTGCACCAGTGTGACCCGTACACCACCTCCAGGCACAGGACATGCACAGTTCAACAGGGTTGCAGAAACTGGTGATGAATTAGTCCTCTCTGCCTCAAACCAGGATCAAACCTGGCCTGAGATTCAGATCAAGTTCTAAAATTTATTTGTCCCAAACTCCCACGTGACCTTAGGTCTGTTTCTTTCCCAGTTTCCTTCCCTGTGACATGGGTGCAATGGGGCAGGGTAGGAAAAGGCTCATGTAATGGAGTGGGGGTGGGATTGGGGAGCCTCACTTCCCAGAATCCTTTATTCTTTCCCCCAAGCTTTATTAGATAACCTAATAATCAGTATCTTCATCACCATCACACTCTTCCAATTTCAAAGCACTTTCACATACATGATGTCACTTGATCATATAGCTCATTTTACAGATGAAGAAATTGAGGCTAGTGAAGTCAAGAGGCTTGTCCAAGCTTATACAGTGGCAGCTAGGACTCAACCCCAGGTCTTCTGATTCTAGTCTTTGTTCTTCTGCCCACGCCACCACACTTGTTTGTGCGTGTCTGAGCTCTCTCTAGAAAGCCCAGTACAACAATGCCAGCAGCCTCACCAAACACTGCACGTCTTTATTTGAGCAAAGTGAGGGGAGAGGCAGTAGGAACCTGGAGTTCTGCTGGTTCTCTTTTATCTTTTCTTCGGAACCTCTGAATATTGGCATAATAGCAGTCTGTGGGTAGGAGTACTCACGTACTTTGGTGTGAATACCAAGACCATAATACATCACAAAGATACACATACAGGTACACCTGATCTCTCCAAACAGGTGATAGGTCACTCATTGCTGTTGGGGGTGGTGAGGAGGCAATGCCTTTAATTCAGGGGAGGCCTAAAAAATCAGAACCTTGGAAATCTCTCTTTTCTGACACCATAAAACTCATTAACCCTCTCATGAGGCCTTGAGGAGGAAGCACCAGCTCCTCCATCCTTGGCAGAGGGGTGTAGGAAGGAGACAGGAAATTGCCCTTCCTGCCCTTGCCAAACCAGAGCCCCAGGAGATAGATCCACTGCTGACCTCAGAAGGCTGGGCCTAACTTCAAGAAGTGTCAGGGAGACCCCTGCTGCCAAACCCAGTTAAGCCCTTGTGAGTCACAGGGCTGAGCTCTAGTAATGCTACCAGCTACATGGGTTTTGCAAAGTCACGCACCCTCTCTGATTCTGTTTGCTTATCCAAAAATGTGGCTAATGTCTAGCTCAGAGGGGTGCTCTGAGGTTTCAGTGACACAAACTGAAGTGCTTTAAAAATAAACTGTACTTTATGAACACATTATTTCATTCTTTCACAGCTGGCAAGCAAGAGGGGCTGAGGCTTGAGCGCACTTGGGGAGTGATCCTCTCACTCATTTTCAGGTGGCAGGGCTTTGGGAGCAAGAGGGAGCCTGGTCTCCAGGAAAAGCCAGGCTGCCCATGCTTGTTCATGCCCTTTATTTGACCAGTCGGTATTTAGTAAGCATTTTCTACACAATAGGAGCTGTTCTGTGTGCTTGAAGATAAAGCAGTTAAGATGCTCTTACAATGTTCATATTCTAGTTGTGGGAAATCAACAAATAAACAGCAAAATACAAGCCTTGGCAGGTGCTATGGTGGAATTAAACAGGGCAAGATTAAGGAGGGGCAGAGGTTCTGCTTCATACAAGATGCCAAAGGGATGTTCTGAGTAATGACAAGAAGGCAGTGAGGGAGTAAGTTAGGAGACAGCCATACCCTAAGTCTGAGCTAGAGGATATGGGAGCTGAGGGTAGCAGAGACAATCCCCTATCACACTGGTTATTGTCTCTCTTAGACTCATTCACCACCCTGCTCTTCCCTGCATCCCGGGGTCAGCCTTATCATGTGCCATTCAGGTGTGGGTCAGTCAAAGGAAAGCCCCAGAAGCCTAGAGATGAGGACAAGAGGTGGAGAATTCCGCCCAGCCACAATTCTGATTGTGACCTGCATTCATTCCAAGAGAATTCCACGATTCCCATTTGCCCACCACAGCCCCTTCTCTGACCCACCCTCACATCCTTCTCCCTCCTGGACCTCACTGAACCCCAGGAAGCCCTGTAGGATTTGCCTTCTAGATGAGCACTGTGTACCTACCTGGGAAAAATGCAGTGCCCACAGATGCCAGCCGTACTGCCTCCTGTATCAGGCAGAGTGGATGACGTTTGGCCCTAGAAACACTCATCTCAGATGAAATACGAACCACGGCCTCTCTCCCCACCAGAGCTCCATCTGGCTCTATTGAATTACTCATGGCACACAGGCAGTAACAGAAGTTAGGGCTTTAGAGCCCCTCATCTTAATTGTGTAAGACCTTGTTGCTCCAAAGGTAGAGTCTTTTCCCCAAGATCTAGCCAACCAACTTCCTAACTGAAGGGACCTTGTCTACTTCCAACACTCATTAGTTTGTTGTGCAGTTTCTTGGATAACGTATTCATTACTATTGGAAAAAGCTTACCAATGTGCATGTGCCTGCTCTACGATTAGAATGCATGTGTCATAGAAGTCTAGAGCTTGCCTATCTCATTCAGTGTGAACAGCACTGTAGACCCAAACACACAAGAAACTCAGCAAATGTTTCAGACAACAGAAAGAGGACAAAGCGCCTCTGGTTCCCTGACACCTCCACAAGGATTATAGATGCACAATGTAGGATCAGAGAAGGGCAGATGTCCTATCACTGCTGACCTCTCCAGTTGCGTGTAGGGGTAGGAACCTCCTAGCAGGTCAACTAGGATAACCCAAGAGTCAGAGAATCACTCAGGTTCCACCAACAGAGTCTCTTTCTGAAGATCCCAGCTTTTTCACTTGAGTGGCCAGAGGACTTTGCTAATAGACACACTCCCCAAGCTCTGGGACGCTGAAAATAGGGAGCAGGAAACTGAGCTTTGACCGGAGGTTCTTAGAAACTGAGCTCAGGCAATACAGGACAGCAGCTGGGAAGGCAGAATCTACTACACCAAAGATTTGAAATGTGGCTCACCTAGCCATCCCAAGGGAGGGAAGACCCCAGCGACCCAATGGGTGAGTGCTGCTGGTTAGTTCTTACTTAGGGAACATAAGCCTAAGCCCTACAAATAAGTCCTGCTCCAGGCCAATCACTATCTCTTGCCTGATCTCTCTTCAATCCCCGTTCTACTCTACTTCCCAACCCCCTCCACGTGACACCACTGCCACCAGGCCAACCCGTCACCCCCAAAGAAACTTAAACAGTGCAGAGGTGCATCAATCGACCTTTAATGTCCAAAAGAGGCATGGATGCAGAGCATAGTAGATGTGGCAGGGTCTCAATCCCTGCTCCAGAAATGAGGGAGAGATGAACACAAACCAGACACTTCCAACTGGCCACACAAGTCTGGGAGGCAGGGGAAAAGATATTTGGACATCCATAAAAAAATAAAACCTAACATCAAGCACTCAGTCTTGTGCCCACTCAAGGGTTCGATACAGGGAACTCAATCATCACCCTAGTTCCCACCCTCCCCTGCAGGCATCAAAAAGCAAGCTCAGAACACACTAAGAGCTTGGGGAAGAGGCATCCTCCTGCCTCCCCACCCACCCAAAGAATGGACTTGAAAATAAAAAGTATGAGCTGGATCCCCCACCCCCCACTTGTTAACCCTACAAATAAGAGTTTAGAAGGTGATTCATGAGAATCAGCAGTGACCACCCCAAACCCCACCTTATTCCTTTAACAGACAAGGTTTCCCCTGGACCCTCCTTGGAATCTCTTCCCACTCACAGCCCTGCTCCACCTGAAATCTGGCTTTATCACTTTATAGGCTGACCTCCTCCAAAGCTCCCCCAAAGCCTCTCTCAGCCCTTTATCACTTCCAATCTCACCTCCCACCAGAGGCTGCCACTGTCCATAGTCACTGACCTTCTCCACTGGGACTCAGCTCCAGAGCAAATGGCAGCATGGCCATCTTGTCCTGGGTGGTCCTCCTAAAGCCTCCCCAGGAAGCAGACGACTACAGGGCAAGCAGAGTGTCTGGGCTAGATGACTGGGGATGGGGTGGAGTGACATCTGTCTTCACCCCCAAAATAGACACCCCCAGAGGCTCTTAACATAAAGGCCCCCTTAGAACTAACTGTGCCCCCTACTTACCATATACCCTAAGATTCCACACTGTCCTGCCCCCTCCCTTCCCTCTACCCCAAACACACACACACATACACACACGCACACAAACACACACGCACACAAACACACAGGAAAATTGAGGGAAACATGGATTTGGTTTGATTGCTAAGACCTAACTAAGGAACTACAATCACCAGAAATTCCCTTGCCAGCCAACTAACAACAGGGGCTGCTCTAAGAGAACTCCAGAGGAATGAGAAAACTGAGGGCTGAGCAGAGAGCAGACAGAAGGAGAAGAAAGAATGGAAAGAAAAAAAACAAGCTAATCCTATCCCCGACATCCTCACAGCATGATCTCTGGCAGGAAGAATAAAAGAAGGTAATTCCACAAAGACAAAGCCCTTACTTAGAAATTCTGACAAAGACAGCTAGACAAGTCTGCTCCCCACTCCCACACACCACAGACAAATACATCTCAGGGCCCCTTAAAGAATGCACCCCCACCCCACCCTCTGCCCCTAGCTGTAGAATCACAGTTCAGTGGAATATTCTCCCTGGTACTAGATCAATCCCTCCACCTGCCTTCCTATTCCTCTCTCGTTGCCAATCCTAACATGGTCCCCCTGCAAACTCCTTGGCCCTCTCAAAGCAGCATCCACCCCAGAAAAGGCAGCTGCATAGTTTTAGTTCTACCTCCAGAGACCTATTTCTTTTCCTCAGCCCTCCTAGTCTTTTGGGCTTTATTGAGGACTTTTATTTTGTATAGAGAGAGAAAGAGAAAAGGGAGAGGTGGGAGAGATTTCCTAGTGCAATACAACCAAATTTTTTTTAAAGTCTTGAGAAGTAAACATAAAGCAGCCTTCTTCCCCAGGCAACTAAACAGAAAGAAGTTTGGTTTTGTTTACTGCGACATACACATGAAATCGAGTATACAGTCCATGCAGTAGCACAGCCATTGGAGAGGACATCCTGATGCTAGCCCCAGTGCAAAACAGTCCCAGCAACGCCGCCTGCTTGCCATCGCTGCCGCCGCCACTGACACCTTCACCACGGCCACCTAGCCTGACTTGAAGAGGAGGATTGCAACTTGACCCAAGTAAAAATAGATGAAGTGCTTTGTCTCGTGTGTGACGTAGCTGCCAAAATTTCGGCCCACGATACAATGCCAGGTAGGGTTATATTTCTTGTCAAATTCCTAAAAAAATAATAAAAGGGGGAGAAAAGTGATTAAGATAGCGTAAAGAAAAAAATCAGAAAGGCAGTCTCTCCCTATAATCCCAGCACTGACACATGTTCAGTTTTTATCACCCCCATTCTACCCCCCAGCCCATGGCCTCAGCTCCCTGAACCTCAGGAGCTCAGGTTCTAAGACTGGCAAGAACTCTCCTCCCCTCATTAATAATGGAACACCACAAAGGCTCCATTATTTCTCTCACCTGAGCCTCCACTCTACACCCTGATCATCTCTCCTCCAAGCTACCCCACCTGCCACACCATCACTAACCCACCTCCTTCCTTCAGAAAGGAAATCAGAGAGGCCATGGTAATAAAGGACCATCCCAGCCGTCATATAGTATGACGCCAATAAAGACTCACCACCTACTGCCTCACACATTACCAAAGCAGCATAAACCAAGACATTAGAGCAAAATGGGAACCAAAAACATATGTACCAGGAACAGTTCTATATAAGATGACATTAAAGGTACTCCCATGTGCTAGGCACTGTGTGGCCTATATACACCACAACAAGGACCTTGGCCATGAGATCAAGGAACTTTCCTCACTTCCCTCAGGGATACAAATTCAGTACCAAAACCATAAAGGAAACCCTTGTAAGCTAATCAGGCAATTCCCTCCCACCTGTGGCTGCATCCTACCATGGCCATGAGAGGACATGGCCACCATGGGCCCACCAATGCTGTCAAGATTGGGTATCTCTGTCCCCTCAGAGCTAAACATACAACTTGCTTGGCCTCCTCACAGCACACCCATACCACACGACATATTAGGAAACAGTGAAAACCAAACCCAGCCTCAATTTTGGCTCAAGAATCTGTGTAATGATGGAGAGCCACAGTAAATTCTCTGGGTCCTCATTTCCCCATCAATAAAACAAGAAGGTGGACCAGATAATTCAGGGATTCTTCTGTTTCTGAGAGAACATGATTCTGGATTCCCTCCCTGGAAAGGATGGGATGGAGCTGGCAGCTGCAGCTGGCTTTGCACCCTTGGGTCCACACAAAAATGTTTCTCAGGACTCAAAGAGTTTTTCCTTTTCATCCCACTATCTGGGTAGAAAAACAGAGTTCTTTAAAACTCAAGGAGATCCCACCATTTCTGTGAGCCAGATTACTGCCTGCCATTCTCATGCATCCTTGCTGGGATACCAGAGTTAAGAACATCAAAGATCATGTCTCCAAAGGACACGGGTCCTGACAGGGAATGGGGGCCCCTGAAACTGTCTCACATCTGGCTCAGCTGCTTCCTCACCATGTTGACCACACCCAGTCACCCATTCACTCAGGAATTTTTTAGGGACCAAATCTATGGCCCCAATATTGCTCATCTACTTGAAACAAGTATATATTCAAGCCTACCTTTTTCTTAAAGTGGGATGCTGCAGTACCCAAGTCCTTTTTAAGGGAAGGAAAAGGAAACCCCCTATATGATAAAGATTATTATAAGTATACCCCACTTTAAACGATGCAGTTCCCTGAAAATTTATATATTTATATTATTCAAATATCCTTTATCTTATCTTTTAACATTTCTGAATTGGGCCAGATATATTTAATACTGAAGCTCCCCTGCATAGTCTTATCCTTCCCCCACGCCTTGGATACACACATACACATAACAGAGCTATTAAGAACTAAGGTGAATGCTTTGGCAATTTAAGAGTCACTCCCTAATTTGTCTGCTTTCCAGGCTCCTATGGCTTTGTTTGTATGGGATATGCCTGCTTTCCTATGTTCCCCAGCTCTAGCCCTTCCAGGAGGACAGCTCAGTTGCCAATCCCCACCCCTGGCCATGAGCCACAGCTCTCCCAGCACACCTTCTTGATATAGGCAGCAATGTCCTTCTCTATGTTGTACTTCTCCATGGCCTGCGTGGCACAGTCAACGGCATCCTGTTGCATGTCCTCAGACATGTCTGCGTTCTTGATCACTGCCTTCCGGTCAGACATTGTGACACTGCAGAAGAAGCAGAGAGGTGAGGTTGACAAATCTATGCTCTGGGCAACACACATTAACTGCTGGGTGTGGGGTCTCAGTGGGAGGAGGCGGCAAAGAAGGCAGAGGCAACAGTAAACACAGACATGAGACATTAGGAGAAAAGCTCCTAAGCTTTTAACAGAGATACTCCTGAGAAATACAGGGCAAATAGAAAAAAAGACATAGTAACCATCAGTTTTTATCATATATAAAATGAGCTTTTTCCAACTCTAAAAATTACCTGTTTCTGATATTCTGAACAGCGCTGATATTCAAGGTGATATATATCACCTACTAGCTGTGTCCTTGGGCAAATTAACCTTTATGTTTTCATGCCATCTATAAAATGGGGACTACAGGGTTGTCCTGAGGATAAAGCAGGTGGCATTAACACCTAAACAGAATAAGCCCTTGATTTAATGACCATTATTACATCATTGGTATCATAGTAAAAAGATAAGACTAGGAATCAGTAGATCTGACTTTTGGTCCTGACTTTGAACTCTTGTAGTCTTGGACAAGTCACTTGGCCTTCCTGCATTTGATTATTTCCCTTTTAGCATAAGGATAACTTTCTACTGGAGAGATTGTTATAAGGATTAACTAAAGTTATATGAGAGAATGTGCAAAAAAGAACAGTCTATACAAGAGGCTGTCCATTGGCCAAATTCAGCCTACCATCTGTTTTTGTAAAATCAAGTCTTACAGGAATATGCTACAATAGCAGTGCTGCATAATTGTGAGAGAATATATGGCCTGCAAAGCCTAAAATATTTACTATCTGACATGTCACAGAAATAGATTGCCAACTCCTATTCTATACAAACAAAAAGGAGTAGGGTGTATTCTGGGCACACCAATGCCCAGTGGAGCAAACACAATAATAATTATATCTTCTCTTAAGTACTCAGCGCTGAGATGCCCCTTAGAGGGAGAAAGGCTGGGGAGGCAGCCTCCGAGTTGGCCATTCAGTCCATCACATCTCTGTCCCATCCTTCTCCTCAGTACAACATCCATTCATTCTTTAAGGCTCAAAATAACTTTTGCAAGCATAAAAATATGGGATTGGGAAAAACCTGGAGATGGAGGGTTTAAAAAAGTCTAAGAAAGGTGAAGAATGGTTATTATTTTAACAACCTTGTTTCTTATCACTGCTACCTGAGCCATGGCAACCAGACTTCAGGGCAGACCCTGCATGGATCTTTCCTGGGAGGAGAGGAATTTCAAGACCTGCCTGGCAGTCTACAGCATGTGAAGTACTCTGCAGGAACAGAGGGAATGAACTGCAAAATCCTGCCCTGTGTCCTTGACCACAGTCCCATCACACAGCAGTAACAATCTACCAATGCCAGTCCCAAAAGCACCACTCGGTGGCCCAGCTCAATGGACAAAAGATGCTGTCATTCCAGCACTGTTTGATACAAGGCTACCCACGGGCCTGCCTATTCAAGGACAGATCCCTGGGTATCATTCCAGGCCACCATGATCTCTGAGTCCACACTAGCCTGTGGGATAGATGGGCTCAATAGGAAGGCAGAACCCATAACCACTATTTCAACCTGCAGCTGATTAACAGAATGCAAATATGCCAGCTGCCAGCTAAGCACTCTTGACGGCATCCCAAGCACCTTCATCTGGCACTGTCAAACTAAGCAGGGCTGTTCCAATTCAGCAGAGACTGGCAGAGCAAAAGGGTAGTATACTAGCACTCTCTGCCCCCACATCCAGGAAAATAAAAAGTCAGAGAGAGGCTCAAGTGGATTCTGAGCACTCCATGGTGCTGGGCATAGGTCAGGAGAGCCCTGCTTAAGTCCTGACTTGCTTTGTGACCTTGGGCAAATCAACACCTTCATTTTAATAGCCAATAGTTGAAAAGAGATAAATGGGGCAAACCTCAAAGGGTTTGAGCAAAGGTATCTCAGAAGTGCAGGAAGAATGTTCTGCTATTATAGGGCTTTTTAAGTGAAGAAAACTAGTGTCACCTGGTGGTGTATTCCAGGTTACCACTCAGAAGGGGGCACTGTTTACAAACTCCAGGGTGGGGGTGGGGCATGGTTACAGACCACGGAATTGGCACCATTTTGCCAGCTAACTCACCTGCTCTACTGCCTCAGCCCCAAAGTCCAAAGAAACAACTTTGCCACAGTAATTAAAAGCCACCTTACCCTCCAGGAGAGAGCATGTGGTTATATAATGTTGGTCTTGTGACTACAATGCCACGATTCTTCACCTCGGTCCCCCAGGCGTCTGAGGGGAAGCCCTGCCCCAACCACCCCTGTCCAAGGTGCCAGTGAGAAAAGGATAGGAAGGCGCCCAGCCCAGCCCCTCCTTCCCAAGGAAAAAGTGAGGGACCTTGGCCTCCGGCTAGAAGGATGGCCAGAGGGCCCCAAGCCAGCAGCCTCAGTCACGAGCCAGGGGCTCCTCTGAAAAGCGAAAAGGACACTCCAGGACAGCTTCCATCTTCTGTCCTTGGTTTTGAGACCAAAAACACAGGCTGTAATCTCCGAATGGCACAAACCACCCTCCCCACCCGCAAACACACACAAATGCTTCCTTTTCCTCCTTTCCACTCTCCAAGGGGCCCGTCTTCCTGCACCATGCCATCCTCCAGAGACACGCAGTCTCGAAGGGCAGCACCTGCGGAACGAGAAAGCATCCTTCTCCCCACCTCCCACCCGGCTGGGTCCGCAGGCTCCGGCCGGTCAGCCGCCCTCCCCCGCCCGGCCTGGAGCAGCGCCGGAGTGACTGGGCGTCCTCGCTGCAGGAAGGACGCCCCAGAGGGTGGCGACAGCTGGAGAAGCCGCGTCACGCCCGAGCCCTCTCCCCCCCTCTCCTCCAGTCCCTGACACCAGTGGCCTCCACGCAGCGCACAGACTCCCGGGGGAGGGGGTGTGTGAGAGCGCCATCTCTGCAGCCTGGGACCTCCAGCGGCGCCACTGGGGTCGCCAGGCCAGACAGTGGCGCAGGCCGGGCTACGCCGGGAGGGAGGGGTGGCAGGGGAGCGTGGCGCCGACCCGGCCATCAATGCTGAGGGCAACGAGGCGAGGCCAGCCCAGCTCTAGGCCTCGGGGCCGCGTAAAGAGGCCGAAGGAGAACCATGACGAAGCCCTGGGCGCACAGAGACGTACGCGACGGCTGTTCGGGGGACGTCCCCACCCACCGCTCACCTTCACGGAGGCTAGTCCGCACGGGCCCCTGGGGAGCAGCGATGGCCTGAGGCAGAGCGCGGGCAGGGGCAGTGTCCACTGGGCTCCTCCTGCAGCAGCCGCCGCCGCCGCCGCGGTCTCCGGCTCCCGCAGCCCGGAGCCGATCTGTAGCCGCCGCGGTCCGCCCTTCGAGCTTCCCCGGCCGCCCGCGCTCCGCCTCGCGCTGCCGGCCCGCCCGCTCCGCGCTGGCGCCTCACAGCTCCGCTCCGCTCTGCCGCCGAGTGCGGCCGACGCGCGGCCCCTACTGAAATAGCGCCCCGCCCCCGCCCCCCTGCCGCGCGCGCCGCCGTCCGCGCTCCCCATTGGCTGCGCCCGCCCGGCCCTGCACTGCGGGCTTCTCCCAGCGCCGCTCTCGCCCCACATCTTGTTTCCTCCCATAATGCCTCGGGGCGGAGGGAGGGGGTGGGGAGAAGGCGATGGAGACGGTAGGGGGAGGGAACTGTGGCCTTAAGAGAAAAGAGACTGCAGGCCGCTGGCCACGGCTGGGCAGGCCAGGCCTGAAAAACAATAAAGAGGCTAGGAGAGGGAGGGGTTTGAAGATCACAATCCCAAGGAAAAAAAAGGAAGAGAGGGGCTGGAGATTGCAGACCCAGGGAGCAGATGGGTTAGGGATAGAGTTCTCAGCCTTAGAGGATGGGGAGGAGATGAAGTCACCAGACTCAGAGGGAAAGATAGACACCCCGCCTCCCCCAAATCTGTGGGAAGGAAAAGGACAGCCACCCCTAAGCAGAGCTAGGGCACAACTGGCCCCAGGGCAGCCCCCTCCCCCAAATCCAGGAATGGTCCCTTCCCCTTCATGCTCAGCCTTTGTTCCTGAGTCTGAAGGACCTCAACTCCCGGGCTGGGGCCCTACACAGTTAATTCCCTTCAAGAGACAGAGCCTAAGCAAAATGGTGAGGCAGATTTGTCTTTGGTACACAGGCCTCTGCTGCCCATGCATGTTTATGGCGTTGGGGTCTTTCTGTTGGGATAGAGTTGAGAGTAAGCCTTTCCTATCACACTACCCCTACCTCTTCAGGTAGGCAGTACTGGAGGGAAGTGAACAGAAGCCCCTAAGGGGGCAAACCTAAGCCTGCCAGAGCTTCGAGGAGCCTTAACGATCACTTCCTCCCTTCATCCATGCCCTCACTTTATGAAGGAGAGAACCATCATACAGAGTGGGGGAGCCCTTCCAATCCCCAGGAGTCAGGCTTGACTCAGTTTCTAGGCAGAAAAGTGTGCCCCAGGCAGCATCCCCTCTGAAGGCTGTCAGGGTTGGGGTGGTAAATGTGAGCATTGGGAATATGCCTGCCTTCCACCCCACCCACTGCTAGAAGAGACCCCCAGAATGTCTGCTTTTTTATTCCTAACCTGTTTCAGGGGAAGTGTTTACCTAAAGGGATGATGAGAGTAATTCCACTTCTGTTTTTCACTGCCCCAAACTGTGGTCAAAAAGTCAGATTTGCTCTAGCCCTGGCCTGCTCTGGTTTAGACCATAAGTTAGTGTTCATTATGTGTCAGGGGAAACCTGGAAAAATCACCCCCTGGCTTCTGTTTTCCACAGCTGTGTCCTCTTCCAACTTAATGGGGATATCAGAGAAACAGGCAGGGCCTGGGGTATCCTCTCACACCAAGGGTATTCTGATGTCAGCCTCTGTGTTAATGAATGGGGGGCGGGGCACATGGGGGGAGGAAGGGGAAGGGTGAAAAGGATGGTTTATCCACTTAGGGCTTGTGCAGAGCTAATCTCTTGGACTGGTTGGAGAAAAAGAGGTAGTACCCTCTTTCTCCAACAGTCATCATCTCAGCCCTTTCCAGGGCCTCAAGGTCAGAACTGCCAGGCATTGTTGTGCAGGTTGTTCACTGCACAAGGGCATTCAACTAAAAGAGCAAGTAGGGGCTAAGTACAGCCTGTACCCTGCTTGTTTGACTGTGTGCTCCCATACAGGCTAGTGTCCAACCAGAAGATGACCTCTTTCAAGTGGGCATAAGAGTGACTACAAGCAAACAGTGGGTCTTCAAAGGCCATGCTGCCAGGCCATGAATCTTCCCTCTCCTTGTCCCCTTCCCTGGAGGGTAGAGGTAGAGTTCCATCATTCCCAGGCTGGAGTATGGTGGAGGTGTGACAGAGGTACAAAATACTTCAACTAACAGGAGTCAGAGCCAAGACTTTTGACTTTTAAGAAAAGTGGGTATCTGGCCAGGTGCCTTCCACCCCACCCACTTTTCAGAAGAGACCCCCAGATTACGCTCATGCCTGTAATCCCAGAAATTTGGGTGGGAGGATAATTTGAGGCCAAGAGTTTGAGATCAGCCAAGGCAACATAGAAAGACACTTCCCCCCAAAGCTCTACCAAAAAAAGAAAAAAATTAGCTTTGGCATAGACTAACTACTCAGGAGACTGAGGTGGGAGGATCTCTTGAGTCTAGGAGTTCAAGGTTTACAGTGGGCTATGATCTTACCACTGCACCCCTGCCCAGGGCAGCAAGGCAAAACCCCCATCTTTAAAAAAAAAAAAAGACACAAAAAAGAAAAGAAAAGAAATGTGGATGTGTGTGTGTGTATGAAGGGTGTTTGACAAGAACTCTATAAGATATTGGGAATTTGTTAATAATAGTATGATTTATATATAATAATAAGCAGTCTTTATGGAGTCCTCACTCTGTACCAAGCTCTATTCTAAAGCATTTATATATGATGCATTCCATTTAATACTAGGAACTGTCTTTTAAAGTGAATATTTTACTATCTCTCTATACAGATAATCAAACTGTTTTAGGGAAGTTTAGTAACTTGACCAAGATTACTCAGCTTGTCAGTGGCAGGATTCAACCCCAGGCTATTTCCAGTGCTTATAATCTTAGCCATTTACACTATGCTGCTTCCTAACAGAGAAAATAGAAAATATACATAAACCATTGGGGTTTGGTTCACTATCTAAATTGTATCAGCATTTCCTAAACTTATCTGACTCCAAGGTTCTTTTTCATCCAAACATGTATTGACATCTCCAGGAACTACTATTCCACAGGCCACAGTTTGGGAAACTTGTGCTATACTAATTATGTGTGTGAAATGCTTCTTGTTCAGGATAATCACCATGTTACATAGTTACCGTTATAATTAATATGTCAGCTTAACTTGGTAGACGTCTTTATTATATATCGCTACACTGTTTGCGACTAGTGGGTTTTCTGTTGCCCAGAGATCCGAGTTGGTCTTCTGATCTAAAAATCAAAAGGGACTGTTGTTTCTGTCTCCCTTGTGGGCATCTTACCCTCTGGCTATTTTTTCAAGTTCAGGCTTCCCCAGAGCAATGTGCTTCAGTCACTGGTCACCTATATTCATGATTTTTACCAAGATCTGAGGCCTGGTGACCTCCTAGTGCCCAGACCTCCCTGCTGTGGACGCCTTCAGACTCTTCACACACACCCTCATGGATCCCAGAAATTAAAAGCATTGGCCCTGGGGTCCAAATGACTGGATTCTGACCTCTTTCTACCACTCTACCAGCTGTGCAGATCTGGCCAAGCTATTCAACATCTCAAAATCGTATTTTTCATCTACAAGTAATAAAATAATAATACCTGCTTCATAGAGATAAAAGAAAAATGCATAGAAACCTTATGGCACAGTGCCTGGTCCATATACGTGATTAATAACTGTTAGCCATCATCAACATTTCTCTCCCTGACTTGTTTCCCTTCCTTTTCTTTCTTTTCCTTTCCTTTCCTTTTTCTTTTTTTTCTTTCAGGTTTTCTGTTTTGCTCAGGCTGGAGTGCAGTGGTGCAATCATAGCTCACTGTAGCCTTGACTCTTTGAATCAAGCAATCTTCAGCCTCCTGAGCACTGGAGCTACAAGCGGGTGACACAATGCCCAGCTGTCTTCCCTGTATTTCCTATCTCTGCCCATAACCCTATTATTCACCCAGGCACAAGCCAGAAACCTGGGAGCCTCCCTGGACTTGTGTCTCTCCCTTACCCCCCATGTCTCCATCATTGCTCCCCTCCTGGACGTTTTTCAAATCCATGCCTTTATTCTCGTTATAAATGCCCTGCATTGGGCATTCATTACCTCTTCCAATTGCTTTCCTGCCTCCATTCTTGGTTCTCCTGCTCCAAATCTACACTGCAGTGATCTATGTAAAATGTAGGCGTGCCCCTCTTCCCCACTCAGAATACAGACCATGCCCTTTCCTGTAATTTACTCCCACATGCACACTCTTGCCTCTCTGCCTCATCTCCCACACTTCACATCTCACTATTCCTGCTCTAGTAACACCATCAACTGCCCGTCCTTCCCCCATACCCAGATTCCACACCTTTGTTCATGTGGTTCTTTTGCCTGTGAGGCTTGTAGCTTTCTTTCCTGGCTGTCTCCTTTGTTTGGGTGCCATCTAAGAAGCCTTCCCTGAACAGTGGGGATGCATCCTTCTTTTTTTTTTTTTTTTTTTTTTTTTGCAGTTTTTGGCTGGGGTCGGGTTTGAACCCACCACCTCTGGTATATGGGGCTGGTGCCCTACTCCTTGAGCCACAGGCGCCACCCCAGGATGCATCCTTCTTTTCTGTGCCCTGTAACCTCCAGGGCTTGCCACCGACCACTTTCTGTTGTCAGCCTTACATTCATTTGTATGTCCTTCTAGGCAGAAATCACATGTTATTTGTATGTGGTTGCAGGGCCTAGCACAGTTCCTAAAGCATGGGAAGTTCTCTATATGTCTTGGTTAAATTGGTTATACCATTGATGAGTGAACAGCACAACTTGGAAAAGAAGTGCCTCTTCCTGGGCAAGTGCCTATAGATCAAAGGGTTAGGGCACTGGCCCCATATGCCGGAGGTGGCAGGTTCAAACCCAGCCCTGGCCAAAACTGCACAAAAAAAAAAAAAAAAAAAAAAAAAGAAGAAGTGCCTCTTCCTTCACCCGATGAACAGGCTTCTATCTCTCCCCAGAACCAGCAATGCATGCTGTTTACACTGGGCCCTTCCTGCTAAGAACAAGTTGCCAGCTAAAATAAATCCTTGTCAACTCTGGGGAAAGTCCAGCCCTGGTTTCTGAATTGATTTCCTCCTTACACTCTCTGCTGGGTATTTTACTGGTCTCCATATAGGAAAAGACAATCTAACCCCAGCTAACTGGGTCACTCAGAGGAAAGAGACCAGAGAAGTAACATATGTTGTTGTACCCGGCCCTTTATTGAACAAAGGTGGGAAACACACACTGACTCTTCCGCTGCAGTGCACACCCCGGTGCCAATCCCCACTGCCACGTCCCCAGTGGGAAAGCTAAGGAGGGGAGATGTCCACATGTCAATCTGCCCGAACTCCTTGCTGCTTTCTTGGGTGGCCTTGCAAGACACATTTCCCTAGGCAGCTGTTTACCAAGCCACAAACATTGTCTCTCCACCGCCCCTAACTCCCTGAAACCTGAGGGAGCCAGCCAAGGTCGACCACTATCAGGGAAGAAGTCCCGAGCCATATTCAGCTATTGGTCAAGTCTTTTCACCTCTCAGAAATTCTTCATCTATTTAATAGGAAATGTAGAACTGGCTGATTTACGTCCTTATCAACCCCAAGATCTACAATTCTCTTATTTTAATACCTCATTCCAAAGGGTACTTTCCCTGTGAGTAAGAGAAAATTTACAGGCTAGAAGCCTCTATCTTTAGACAAGTTTAAATGCCTTCTTTATTTATTTTTTCTTTTTTTAAAACTTCAGATTAATGTGAGAGTTCAAACAATTAAGTTACAATGTTTGCATTTGTTAGGTAGGCTCCCTCTTGTAGTTATGTCCAGCACCCCCAGAATGTGCCATATCCCTTAGATTGTGCCCACTAAGTGGGAGCACACCAATCCCCCACTTCTCCCTACCTCCTTCCTCCTCCCTCCAACTTGAATTGAGTTTTTCTCTTATGTAGGTGTATATTAGATCATCTACTGGCTTCATATTATTATTGAGTACACTGGATATTTGCTTTTCCATTCTTGTGATACTTACTAAGAAGAATGTGTTTCACTTCCATCCAGGTTAATACAAAGGATGTAAAGTCCCCATCTTTTTTAATGGCTTAATAGTAGTCCATGGTGTACATATACATATACTACTGTTTATTAATCCATTCCTGGGTTGATGTAAATGCCCTCTTTTTCTGATCTTTCACTCTGATCCACTCAGTCAGAATTTACACCAACTATATTTCTTGAGAGTTGGGGTATTGAACAGTCATCTTTGTGTTCCCTAAGAAACAATGAGCCTTGACTTAGTTGAGATTCAACAAATCATTTAGGGCTTCAATTAAAATTTTAAAGCAAAGCATTGTGGCGGGCGCCTATAGTCCCAGCTACTTGGGAGGCTGAGGCAAGAGAATCACTTAAGCCCAAGAGTTTGAGGTTGCTGCGAGCTGTGACATTACAGCACTCTACAGAGGGCGACAAAGTGAGATTCTGTCTCAAAAAAAAAAAGAAAGAAAGAAAGAAAAGAAAAGTAAATAGTGACCAAGAAAGAACCAAAGAGAAGATACTCACGTGTAAGCAGTGGTGTTCAAGTCATGACTTCTCATAATTTTGAGTCTTCCTCCCTGTAGTCTGGACAGCCCTGAAAAGCTCTGTCCCACCAGGAGAGAATCAAGACAGTGATATGCAGTTTGTCAGTCCTAACTTGAAAAGACCAAGTTAGGGTTCTTAGGTGTAAGAAACACCTGAAGGAAAAAACAAACAGGACCAGAAAAGCTCCCTGATGCCTGGTAGCAGCAACCACGTTGGTTTCCTCAGGACATCCCAGCAAGGCAAATTAGCTGTGTTTTCTTTGAGTTCTCCCATCTTGATTCAGATTCCCAATGAAGGGCATTGGGTTGGACAGATTGGGTCACCTGTCCACCTTTTGGCTGTGGAAGAGGCGGGCAGCCTGATTTACAGACTTTCTGAAATTGAGGGAGGAATGGCTCACAGAGGGAAAATCCACCTGTGGTTACAAGGAGTAAGAAAAATGTTTGCTGGGCAAGCAGAAACCACAAACGTCTACTCTCCCTAGAGCCTCAGAGGAGGGAGGCCAAATCACATCTTAGGGAGAGCCTTGTCCTCACTGTGCTCTCCCATGCTCGTCTCTTAGAGTGAAGTGGGAAGGGGTGAGGGAGCCCTAAAAGCAAGGTCTGCTCAGTTTGGCCTTCCTTTTTGAGGATGACTTTGAAGGAAAACTTTGCCTTGTCAGTCATACTGTGGTTTATTCAAGCTGGCAAAAACTTCTTAAAAATCTTTTCACTACAAAAAATGGAGGCTCACCTTACATTTCAATGTAATATAGTAGTAACGTTCTCAGTGATTAGGTTCTGACAAGTTTGCAAACTCATCCTAGAAAAAGTGCTACCTACCTCATTGCTGAATATAACTATGGTCACCTTCAAAAGGACTTCCTTTGGGAAATTATGCACTGACACCAGCACCTAGTTCACCTTTCAAAGCAATTCTGGAACTCTTTCTAGAATGATCATCAAAGTTAACACCATATTACCTTTGATGTTCTGAATGTTATCAAAATGTCTTTATTTCAGTATTTCCTTTACCTTTGGGTAAAGAAAAAAGTCATTTAGGGCCAGATCAGGTGAGTAGGGAATGTGTTCCAATACAGTTATTTGTTTACTGGCTAAAAACTCCCTCACAGACAGTGCTGTGTGAGCTGGTGCATTGTCATGATGCAAGAGCCATGAGCTGTTGGCCAAGATTTTCAGTTAACACTTGTATGTCTCCATCAAATTTGGTCTGCTATATTTCTCACAGTCAGTTGATGTTTTTTGACACATAATTTGATGATTTTTTGCAATGTTTTCATCAGTTCTGCTGGTTATTGGCCGTGTTGACCTGTCTTCATCAGTGAAGATTTCTCTCTCCTCAGAAAAATGTTTAATCCATTTCTACACTTCCATTTTCTTCATAGCATTAACCCCATAAACTTGGACTAATGTGCCTGATTTGTCCTCCACTCTTGTCAAGTTTAACAAGAAATATACAAATATTTGTTTGTTGAGTGTTTTTATCATGAAAAGGTGTTGGTTCTTGTCAAATGCTTATTCTGTGTCTATTGAGATAATCATATGGTTTTTGTCCTTTATTCTATTAATATGGTGCATCACTCTGATTGATTTTTAAATGTTAATTGATCTTGCATTCCTGGGATAAATCCCATGTGGCCATGATGCATAATTCTTTTTAAACATTTCTGTAGTTGGGTGGCACCTGTGGCTCAAAGGAGTAGGTTACCGGTTCCATATGCCAGAAGTGGTGGGTTCAAACCCAGCCCCAGCCCCCCAAAAAACAAAAACATTGCTGTAGTCATTTTGCTAATATTTTATTGAGGATTTTGGCATCTGTACTCATAAAGAGTATTAATATATAGTTTGTTTGTTTTGTGACAGAGTCTCACTGTGTCACCTTGGGTAGAGTGTCACCTTGGGTAGAGTGTCATGGGGTCACAGCTCACAGCCACCTCAAACTCTTGGGCTTAAGTGATTCTCTTGCCTCAGCCTCCCAAGTAGCTGGGACTATAGGCGCCTGCCACAATGCCCGGCTATTTTTTGGTTTAGCAGGCCCAACCCGGGCTCAAACCCGCCAGCTTCAGTGTATGTGACCAGAGCCCCACTCACTGAGCTATGGTGGGGTCAAGCCATTTCATATATAGTTTTATTATGTCTTTCTCTGGGTTCGGCATCTTGGTGATACTGGACTCATGAACTGAGTTGGAAAATGTTCCTTTCTATTTCACTTTTTGAAAGACTGTGAATAACAGATTTTAATTCTTTTAACATGTAGTGGAATTAGCCAGTGAAGTCATCAGGGCCTGTAATTTTCTTTGTGGGAAGTTTTAAAATACTAATGCAATCTCTTTACTTTCTGTAGGTCTATTCAGATTATCTATTTCTCAATATAATTTCAGTAGTGTGCATCTTTCTAAGAATTTTTTTCTTTATTTTTTTTTTAGAGACAGAGTCTCATTGTGTCGCCCTCTGTAGAGTGCCAAGACATCACAGCTCATAGCAACTTCCAGCTCTTGGGCTCAGGAGATTCTCTTGCGTCGGCCTCCCAAGTAGCTGGGACTACAGGCGCCCACCACAATGCCCAGCTATTTTTTTGTTGCAGTTTGGCCAGGGCCGGGTTCAAACCCGCCATCCTGGGTATATGGGACTGGTGCCCTACTCACTGAGCCACAGGCACTGCCCAGAATTTTTTCATTTTATCAAGGTTATCTAATTTTTTTGAGTTGCTCATGGTATTCCCTTTTAATTCTTCTTAGTTCTTTAAGGATGGAAGCAATGCCCCTTCCTCTTTTCATTCTTGATTTTAGTAAGTTGACTCTTCCCTTGTTTTTTTCTTGGTCAATTTAGCTAATAATTTGTCAATTTCATTTATCTTTTCAAAGGACCAACTTGTAGTTTTATTAGTTCTTTTCTATTAATAAGGTGTGTTTTGAATGCTCAGATGATACAAACTGCTTTGGTGGGCAGAAGCACAGACTGGGACTATTTTTTTAAGCATCTGGATTTGAACTTACCACCTTGTCTATTTTTCTCTAAACCAGAGATCTCTATTTTAGTATCTCCCCCATCACTTCTACCCTTGCAATGATACGACAAAGAAAACAAGAGATCACACTGTTATTTGGGGGCCATGGGGACAAGAATTCTATTAAATCAATAAATCTTTCTTTCTTTCTTTCTTTCTTTCTGTCTTTCTTTCTTTCTTTCTTTTTTTGAGACAGAGCCTCAAGCTGTCACCCTGGGTAGAGTGCTGTGGAGTCACAGCTCACAGCAACCTCTAACTCCTGGGCTTAAGCGATTCTCCTGCCTCCACCTCCCAAGTAGCTTGGACTACAGGCGCCCACCACAATGCCCAGCTATTTTTTAGTTGCAGCCGTCATTGTTGTTTGGGAGGCTCTGGCTGGAGTCGAACCTGCCAGCTCAGGTGTATGTGGTTGGCGCCTTAGCTGCTTGAGCCACAGGCGCCGAGCCCATAAACATTTCTTAAACATCTCCAACAACCTCTGTGGAAGGCACCAAGAAAGACATAGATGATTAACCAGAAGCAGCTTTGGACTTCCCCAAGCTCATAGTGCCGCGAGGGAGTCATACATGGACACACCAACTTTAATATAGATCAGACTTCAATGAGAGTTGTGACTGAGTGTAAGCAAAATACTCTGGGAGCGTGGTGGGGGGATTAATCTATCTGGGGAAATCTGGGAGCAGAAGAATTGGCATTTGAGGTAAGCCTGGAAAAGTGGGTGGGAGTTTGAGAAAAAAAGGGCAAAGGAGGGAAGGTTCTTCAATTAGAGAGAAGCACATGAGCCAAGGCAGAGAGGTGTAGGAAACTAGACCTGGCAGGGACACAGGGGGCTGGGCAGAGGAACAGGCTGGGCAGAAAAGGTAGCGCCAGCCTTCTGAGAGACGCAAAGGGTGTGCTAAGGAGCTACTATTAATAATAGAACTTTATCCTGAAGAAACTAAGACTCCATTGAAGGACTCTGAGTGGAGGGTGACACGACTAGCCTCTGTTTGGATTTGGGACAGCAACAGTTAGGTTTTCAAGCTTTGTGGTGTCATCCACACCTGAAGAAGCAAGCAAAGATGGCCGCCTTCACCACTGTGGATCACCTGCTCCTGGGGAGCTTCCCAAGGATGGCACTTCCCTGCTTTCCTCCTACCTCTCTGGCTGCTCCTTCCTAGTCTCCCTAGTAGGCTTATCTCCCTCTGCCCATCAGTTGCCGGACCAAGGAATCTGTCTGCCTGTCTCTCAATTACGGAGAAGTGGATGAGAGATCAGCAGTTTCACTTTTATTTACAGCAATTCTAGCGACCCTGGAGGACAGAGAGGGCATCTCCTCAAAGAACTGTGTTGTCCTCCTCTTTCCTTTTGTTACTTTTTATTATCACAGTAAAAGTAAACATCAAGAATGTTATTACTCATCCCAAATGCATCAGATTCCTCCTCATAAGGTTACAAAGTTACACAATATTTTTCTATATTAAAATGGTGATATCTTCAAAGCATTTTTATTCTATACTAAATTTATAGTTAGTCAACACTTCATTGGGTGCACAGAGTACCCTGGGTCCTTGACTGGTACCACGGAGTCCAGTGCCCCAGTTTATCTATGACACTAGCCTTGGAAGTGAATAAACAATCTCCAGATGTCAGCACATAGGTTCATTCAACTCTGTTAGGGCCTGACCAGCAGTGTCCTGCATGAAATGGCTGTCCATTTAACAGGGGCTGGTAAGGCATCCTTCAGATGTTGATGTTTCTCAGAGTTCTGTTCTAGATCCTTTCTGCTTCCCACCAGACCATTCTCCCTTGGAGATCTCGTATGTTGTGGATGTGGCTTCAGTGACCAACTATGGACTGGTAACTCCCACATCAACTTATATCCTTTTCAGACTTCTCTCCTTAGCTTTAGCTCCACAAGATCTAGCTGACATTGAACATCTCCATTTACATGCTATATTCATTAGAATCAGGGCATCTGAGAGTAAAAGAAAAACCCAAGTAAAATAGCTCAAAGAAAATAGAAGTTTATTTTTATTTTAGATTAAAGGAGTCCAGAGGTACTACGCCTAGACCTGATAATGACACCACTGTGTCAGGGTCTCAGGATCCTTCTGTCTGTTTTTCTGTCACTCTGAACCCTTAACTTTTCTTTCATGGTTCAGGATGACCACTTGGGCTCCAGCAGAAGGAGGAAGCAGTCCTCTCTCTTATCTGCCATCTCTTTAACACATTTCCCAGAGGTTGCACCAGGTGCACCTACTCAGATATCCCCGATATCCCACTGGCAGAACTGAGAGTTCTACATATGGCTGTAAGGGAGACCTACTAATATGGTCTTTATTCTGAGTGGCCACATGTCCTGTCAAAAAATCAGACCAGAGAACAACTACCAAACAACAGTTCTTCCAGAGATGTCCCACAAGCACTCTACACACAGCATGCCCTTCAGAGCGCCTCATTGTTAACCCTTCCATGCCCACTCACCCCCAAACCTCTCCTCTTCCTGCCTTTTCCATCTCATCATGGCCCCAGCATCCAGTTGGTTGTCCAAAGCAGAAACCTGGGAGTCATAGCTCTGAAATCTGTCCCTTTGTTTCTATCTTTAAGCCACCATTATGTTCCAGGTCAACTACAGCAGCTCCACCTCTGGTCCCCTAACCCCTATTCTGGCTTCCCTTAAACTCATTCTCTACACCTGCTTTGTCCTGTATGGCAGCCACTGACTGCATGGGGCTATGGAGCACTCCAAAGGTGGGGATAGTATGGTTTAAAAGGTGCTGGGCTCAAGGAATCCTCCTACCTCAGACTCCCAAAGTGCTGGGATTATAGGTGTGACCACTATGCCTAGCCAGTAATTTTAAGTAATATAATTTATTTAACTCAATATATAAAAATATTGTCATTTTAACATATAATCAACATTGAAATACTAAAAAGACAGTTTACTTTTCTTCATATTATCTTTGAATCTGTTATGTATTTTACACTTACAGCCTCTGGGCCTTCACACATGCTGTTCCTTATGCCCAGAACACTCTTCCACCTCTTGGCCTGCTTACTGCTCTGTTCATCTTTCTAGCCTTAGCTTCGATGTATCTCCTCCCCACGAGGCCTTCCTAGCTATGCTACTTCCCTGAGCTCCCACGACTCCTCTGTCCTGCCCCCACCCCTCCTCCCCCTCAAATAATAGTGTGCCAAATAACTATGTCCTTTCTCCACACTGATTGAATCTTGCCTGTCACGTTCATTGTGGTGTCTCTAGCACCTCCAGCAAGGAAAGACTGGAGCATAGTCAGTCATCAACAAGAATTTGATGAATAAATGTGTGAATTTGTGTGAACCAATGAATGACACCCCAAAACCAGATACACAAAGTTTTAGGTGGAGAGGAGGCCAGACTAGATGATTTTTTTTCTTTTTCTTTTTTTTTTTTTTATTTTTTTTTTATTTTTTTTATTTTTATTTATTTATTTTTTTTTTGAATTTATTTATTTTTTTATTGTGGAGAAGGGGCAGGGAAAGAAGGCGGGGGAAGAGGTGAGTGACAGGGTCGGGCCAGTGGCATGGTACCACATTGGCTGTATCTAGGTAGAGGCAGTTTCA